>CM039672.1:165578622-165748802 GCA_022496015.1 Hordeum marinum | reverse complement strand
TATCATATGATTCATATTGTATGGTTGTCTGATTGTAGACGTTGGCGTATCAAGCACAACATCAACGGTACAAGGAGAGGTTGTTTGTGTGCCTGCTAGATCAAAAGACCCAGGATGGAAATATTGCACTTGTCCGGACACCACACGGAAGAATTCTCTGAGATGCATCTTCTGCCATAATGTGTACAAAAATGGCATTACTCGAATCAAGTACCACCTTGCAGGCATTCCAAATGTCGGTTGTAATCCCTGCTTAAAAGTGCCAGCTGATGTAAAAGAGGAAATACTTCAGTATTTGACAAATAAGGGTGATAAAATGGCAACCAAGGTCTCGGAGCAGAAGAGAGCAAGATCACAAGTGGACTTGAGCCACTCAGAGGGGGAAGAACATGGTTCAAGTGATGAAGATGGCAGAATCACTTCTGTTTTTGTGCTTAAGTCATCGAGACGCGCAAGATCTAAATCCTCAAGTGGTCCTATGGACAAGTACTGTGAATTAACACCCGAAGAGGCTATAGCTGCAAGGAAGGAAAAACGTGTTGAGAAGCTCCAATCAAAGCTGACAACTGAGAAGAGGGAACAGAAGAGGAATCGTGCTTGTGAGTATATCAGCCAGTGGTTCTATGAAGCTTGCATTCCATTTAACGCAGTCACCCTTCCAAGCTTTAACCTTATGCTTCAGTCAGTTGGACAATATGGCGAGGACTTGGAAGGTCCTAGTCCTTATGAAATGGGTGGCCCAATCTTGAAGAAGAGGAAGAAGAGAGTCGAGGAATCCTTCAAACCACACCGGAAAATTTGGGAGCTCAGTGGATGTACAATCATGACAGATGCATGGACAGACATAAGAGGGAGAGGAGTAATGAATCTTGTAGTTCATAGTGCCTATGGTGTGTTTTTTCTTAAATCTGTGGACTGTTCAGCTGTGAAGAAAGATGGGAAATACATCTTTGAGCTTATTGATGGTTGCATAGATGAGGTTGGTGAGAAGAATGTTGTTCAAGTGGTGACTGACAATGCAAGTGTTAATCAAGCGGCATCAACTTTCTTAAGAGCAAAGCGCCCAATTTTTTTTGGAATGGTTGTGCTGCCCACTCCATCGATCTGATGCTAGAGGACATTGGAAAGTTGCCAGCAGTTGACTGTACAATTACAAAAGCTAAAGGTGTGACTGTTTTCCTTTATGCACACACTCGGGTTTTGGCTCTAATGCGGGAATTCCTTGGGAAAGATTTGGTTAGGTCTGGTATTACTAGATTTGCTATAGCATACTTGAACTTGAAGAGCATGTTGGACAACTAGAAAGAACTCCAGAAATTGTTTAGATCAGATCAGATGGATGAAATGGGTTACATAAAAAAGGGGAAAGGAAGTGTAGCTAACAAAACTGTGCGCTCTGAAAATTTCTGGAATGGAGTAGATACCGCTGTGAAGTTCTTTGAGCCGTTGGCTAACTTGCTACGGCGAATGGATAGCGATGTACCGGCCATGGGATTCATATATGGCGCCTTTTTGGATGCAAAGCGAGAGATCACAGCCAAGTTTGAAAATCAGGAAACTTGTTTTCAAGAAGTGTTGGATATTGTGGACAAAAGATGGGACCGAAAATTGAAGGGGCCACTACATAGGGCTGGGTATTTCTTAAATCCGTACTATTATTAGGAAAACAAATTGGAAATTGAGTTAGATGGATCATTTAAAGATGGGCTTGTTGCCTGCATGGAGAAAATGGTTAGAGATGCTCGCAAGGAAGACATAATCATGCAAGAGATTCAGACATATGAAAATGAAGAGGGCTCATTTGGAAGAGATAGCGCTAAAAGACAGCGGAGAAACAAAAGCTTTGATCCAGGTGACTATTTACCTTGTTCTCAACTTCCAAAACAGATCTTAGAATATTTCTTAACTTGTGTTTTCTACTTTGTAATGAAGCTAAATGGTGGTCCAATCATGGGTCAAGTGCACCAAATCTCAGGGTATTGGCAATGCGGATTTTGAGTTTAACATGCAGCTCCTCGGCTTGTGAGAGAAACTTTAGTGTTTTTCAGCAAGTAAGAAAGAAGTACAATTATATTTATATTGTTCTTGTACAACTAACTTAATAGTTCTATATACTGGTACCTTGTAGCCTGGTAGTAGTGTAGTACCAATATAATATAGTAGCTACAAACAATTGTCCATTTCAAGTTCACGTTGATGTCATGTGAGCTCTTAGTTAACTTGCATGACATACAATTGCATTTTCTTTCTATTGCAATCAGGTTTATGAGATTATACTTTACACTAGCATTTTATTTTACTTGCAATCAGGTTCAAACAAAGAGACGCAACATACTACTTCATGAAAAAATGCGAGACCTTGTGTTTATCAAGGCCAACTCCCAACTTGAACAAAAGAGAGGGATGAAAGAAAGGGATCCGATTGAGGCAAAAACGTTTGCAGATGTTGTAGAAGATGAAGATAATGAGTGGATCACAGGAATAGCGCCAGTTGTAGTTGTCCAAGCTGAAGCTGAAGCTGAAGCTGAACCTGAAGGTGCACACGTTGAGGAATCTACATCAAAAAGAAAGAGAGTTTCCAAACCAAGAAAGAAAAAGAAGTTGCTTCCTGTTTATCGTGATGATGAGCTGCAATCTGCGGGTTCTTCTTCGGAATCGGAAGATGGTGCCATGCATTCTCCGTTTAGTTCATCCGATTCTGAATAATTACTTTCTACCTTTCATGTTAGACTGTTCGTTGGTTGTTGATGCTACTATGCTAGACTATCTTGAAGATGTTTGCCCTTTATGTTTTGTACTCTGCTTACAGGTTTATGCTATGTGCCTGTAGCCCTGGACTATGTTTGTGATCTGGACTATCTAAGTTATCTACTTATCTCGTGTGATCTGGAGTTCTAAACTTGTCATTTTAGCTGCTGAAATCATTATATACATATATTTTTTGCAAACGCTATTTTGTAAAATAGCACGCTATTAGCACGCTATAACTTCCATAGCCTTTGGAGAAGGGCCACGCTATTTTAAATAGCCCACTATTTTTTTCCTTGACATCACTACATATTGTTTGTACTTGCTTTGTGAATTAATTGAATGATGAAAGTTTTTTGGATTAATTTTGAAAGCGCATTTCAACTTTGCTTTGCATTTGATTCAAATTTCAGTGAAACCTCTGAAAATTTGAAAATATGAGAGGAGGAACATCACCCTCCATGTGAGGGGCATTTTTGAAAGTTATAATCATTTTCCTATTTTAGTTTTACTTTCCTGTTTTTAAATAAAAGCAGAAATGATTTTATAAAAGGAAAACCTACTCTGCACTGTCTGGAAACGACGTGGCCCAACTGGGAAAGAATTCGGCCCACCCACTCCGGATCAGACCGGAATCCTTTCATATCGGGCAACCGGCGCCTGCCGCAACCCGACCCCTCACTGACCGCCATGGATCACCGCCCACTAAAATCCACTCCGGCATTATCCTTCCTTCCCCGCCTCTAGGGATGGAAATGGGTCGGGTTTGGTGCAGGTGGAGCTGGTCCAAATCCAACCAATGACCCATGTTCCTACCTTCTGCCCATCCACCAAAGTATCCATGGGACTTGTGCCCATGACCAAACCCATTGGATACCCATATATCCATGGAGCTCCATGGGAAAAGAAAAATCAGCATGACACCTTTCCAAAGATGAAATTAACTCATCATCGTTCATTCGCAAATGACAACATAAGATACAAGCCTAAGTAGGCAGCAAGTATACTGTTCAAATATTGTCCACACATACAATGAAAACTAAAATAGTCTAATAGTGAAAAAACTTGTCTTAAATCTTATTACATAAAAAACTGAAGTAAACCACACAATGACAGTTGGATTAGATTAGGTTCTGGGTTGTCGCAAGGCAGCCATATTAGATTAGATTGGGGGTGTGGGTTGATGCAAGGTAGTTGATTTAGATTAGGTTTAACAATTAGGTTGCGGGGATTAGGGAGCATGGGTCTGGTTTTGACCTTTTCTAATTGTGAGCGACTTGGGTTGCACATTTTCTTAGCCCAGGTTCACTATCATATGGCCCTACCTATTATACGGGTATCCATTGGATATCGATGGAGCAGAACTCATAACCGTGCCCAACCCGCCTATTCGCGGGTATCCAAATCCACGACTGTTGCCCAACAGGGTCGGGTATCCATGGGTATCCGGATCCATGGATAAAATTACCATCCCTACCCGCCTCGCTCTCATTCCCGACACCGGAGATCGCCACCGCACCATTGGATCTCTCGATCCCCTGCCTTATCTCGATGCCCAAGCCACCCTATAAGTGCCCCGCCCCCTGCCACGTCCGTTCCCCCCACCCCCCAATACCCTCGAGAACCCTCGCTGGAACACATGCATGCCACCTCGTCGGGACTCTGCTCCATCTCGAAGCCAACAAAGCTCGTACTGCTCGCCTCTGTCGCTCTTGAGCCTCACCGTCGCCACCAATCGTCGCTGGAAGGTCGTAGCGGTCTCCTGGACCAGTCCGCTGGCATCCTTGACCACAGGGAACGACGTACCCGCCCACCACCAACCTTTAGCCGCTGTCGACCTCGCTGGAGCGCCATCGCCCCCATCTATGAGCTCACACATCCACTCTCAGCCGTTAGATTTGGATCGGATGATCCAGATTAGAAGTTTTAAGTTAGGCCGAACAATTTTTTTATTTAACTCCTGTTTGCTCGTTTTTAACTGCACACACGTACCCGCAGCCAACCAGCATCTCACACGTGGCTCTCTATTCGTAAGTTAGGTTTTACTTCTTTTTGTTTTTTTGTTTTCTGAAACAGAATACTTTCCGATTTTATAAATTAGATATCTCCTAGAATATTTGGAGTTTTTAGTTGATTCCTATTGCATAGGGTCCCAAATATTATGAAGTTTTTTCCAATGCAATTAGTTTTCAAATTTGAACTATTTAAATTTGAATTCATTGAATTTTCTCAGATCACTAGAATTTGAATAACTATAGATTAAAAACATATTTTTGAGTGATTCTTTTTGCTATTGGTTAATATTAGTTAGTTTTATCAGTAGGTTTTATTTGGGAATCTTTAGAGTAAATTATAATAAGGCTTTTAGCAAAACAGAATCTATTTTAGTTATTTTTAGGTTATTTGCTGTTCTTTTCATTTAGTTTGTTTTTGATTTTGTTTTCTTTTAACTTGCTGACATATTGTTTTAGTTTCTGTTGATTAGCAGTAAGTGATATATTTTCTGTTAATAAAAATATTTTATTGTTTTTTTCTTGGTTTTAGGAGGAAACATTGTTTTCATCATGTGTAGTGTTTTATAATATTTTTTAAAGTAATTCTTTTTGTATAGAAAATTTTAGGTGCGCTCTAGCCACCTACTTTGGGCTAGGGTGCCTTTTTAGTGCAAGATGGTGAAATAACAACCTAAGCTTATCGACATTAGCAAATTGAGAAATCGAATAGATCCCCGGCCGTTGGATAGGAGCACTGCCGTTATCGTGCTTAGAATTGATGAAATTGGATTTCTTACAAAACCCAGGATCTTCCTATTCGTAGTTTTCTTACAAAACCCAGGATCTTCCTATTCGTAGATGGTATACAACTACCCATATCCCTATTGTTTTGCTACATGGCGTATTGGCTTTTATTTTTTCTTTCTTTGGAGTCCGGTTCTTAAGACATGACTAGAAATCGTGTTTTATGAATATCTCTCTTCCGGAGAAGTAAGTTTGTTCGAGAGATTAGACTGATAGTAATAGTAGTGCACCTTCAGTTGAGGAGAACTTTTCACAAGAAGTGGTTAGGAGCTCTTTCTTGTGGAGGTTCAGAATAGGTAATTCCTTCACTTCATTTGCACTAGTGGATTGAATAACCTTTTCTTTATTCTAACAAAGTGCACATGTTGTTAGTTAATGAAAACACGAGTTTGATAGGCTGGAGGAAAGATACTATAACTAGGACAAAGAAAGACCCTATAAGAGAAATGAAAGGCATTTTGGCATGCAGTCGCCAGGTTCTACGATCAAGAAAAGAGTACCTATAATCACATGAAAACCATGAAAGTCGGTGGATACTTATGCAGAGGCATGGATAGGATTCGAACCTGCAATCTTTAGGTCATGAGCCTGATGAGTCGACCAATTCCTCTACCCTGCTTCTTCCCCTAATCTTTCTTTCCCTCTTCCCATCGGGGTTCCCCTTGCTTGCTTGGCCGGGATAGAACCAACGTTTAGGTTGCAGCTAGGCGCGGAGGTTGGAGCTCCCTCCTTGACCGACAACTAGTACGAACTTGCTGAAATCACGAGCGTAGAGGCGAAAGAAGAAGCGAGGGGATTGAGCTTCCAAGCGAAAGAACAAGGGATGAGCGCTTTGTTGCGCCTGCGCATACGTTTCTATACACTAATTCCTGACTGACTTGATAGTGCGATGAGCTTACTTGCTCTAGTTCTATCCTCAGGATTGACTTACCTGAGTACCTAGCATCAAGGATCGATGTAATTAACTTGCAAAAAGATGTCGTTGATGCTAACACACATATAATTAGATGTTCCCCACTGCTTGCTCCTCTTACCCGAATGGGGTTATATGCCTTAGTGAAACTCAGGGTAAAGTGGCAGAGGTATGACCTCAGGAAGAAAGAAAGATCGGGCGGGGCAAACAGGGTTCGAACCCACGACTTCTGGCGTGACAAACCAACACTCTAACTAACTGAGCTATTTCCCCCTTCCGTAACTACTGTCGATTCAACAGTCACCTACCGGTTACCTTTGTAACTATACCAAAGTAGTTGTACAACAGAATGCCCTTCGCCTTTAGTACTTTTTTCTTATATATATATTATGTTATATACTAAATGTGTCAAAGCAATAGAACTTATTGATAAAAAAACAAGCCCATCTTTCTCAAAAAGGAAGAGAGAGTGCGCCCCCCAGAGAGAACCCCATTCTTTCAAGAAAGTTCTAATTAATTATGTCGACAAAGAAATAAGAAAAATTCGTACTATTCCACGACGGTGGGGTCTCAATGGAGGAGCAATTTCCTGTTCATCCTACTTCATCAAGATCTCATCCTTCAGCGAATCTAGGGGCTCAGAAGAGTGCTCCCTACGACGGGAAATTGGGGTCCTAAGACTATCTCTTTGACGACGTGGACAAGGGGAGGCAATCCAACAAGAGAGATGCGGAAGAATATACCCTCCTCAACGTGTCAAGCCCTCGCTCAGAACTAAATCATCCCGCGGCACTCACTGCATGAGCTCATAGGGCAAGATGAAGATAAGGAGGAAGGCTAAAGAGATCGTCAACTTCACCTTGTCATGCTTCCATCAGCGCTGGAAAGACAACATTGAACAAGAAGAGAACTAAGGCAAGGCTGGTGATGTGCCACTATATGGGGAGATCAGAGAAAGTAGAAGTCTTTCCGTCACGCTGAGCATGAACTCTTGATTTTGCTATATGAGGAAGATTGCTTATGACATCAATCAGCTATGTCCATTTGTCGAAGAATTTTTCATTGCATTCCTTGTTTAGAGTAATAGTCTAGAGTGTTTGGTCTCCCTTTCAAATTGTATCGGCTGGCAATATGCCATAGCGGCAGGTCCTGAATCTCCCCCTCGCGAACCTCCACCCGCGGACCAAGACTCCAACCGAAGCACATACCTGAGAATTGGTAGTCGGAGAATCATTAGCTTGTAAATCGATTTTATGTTATGCGATGCTTGTAATTCTCAATAGGGCCCCCTTTCTGTTAAGTGAAGTGAGGCGGCTTTTGCTTGCAGAGTTGCTTTTGCAGATGATCCACCCCATTTTCTTAGAAGAGAAGTCAGAACATGTGTTTTTCACGACCCGGACGATAGAGAGCACTTTCCAATAAGCATTACAGACTGATCACATGGTACTCTCTCTATGCCCAATGGACCTTCCTCTACTGCGCCAGGAAGAAAAGCTGGATCGATGTGTTATAAGCCGTCACCATAGCGGAAAGAAGCTAGATGGCTTATCGATTGTAGTTGTCAGCATAGGTAGTATTTTGGTACCAACATGCCAAGCTAGCAGAATTCTTCACGGGGAAACAACATCTTGAACTTGGAAATGATCGTTTCAACGAAAACTATCTATTTATGATAAATGCTATGTTATGTTTTTTCCGCCCGGTGAGTAGATACGAATCGAGGTATTGATCTGTTTGCTACCAGGAGGGGGGTTTGGGTACACGCCAGCTCTTTCTCATATAGCTAAAAAACAAGTTATTTTATCTTGTTAAAGTAAAATACTCGGGGCAATCTACTCATATCAAGCGGGTCTTAGCGGAGTCCAATTTATCAAAGTTTCATTGTGACCTTTATTCAGGTTAGGGGCAAGCAAGAAAGGGTGAATACGAGAGTTTTATTTTCTTTCTGGGCAACTTTCCCAAGTTGTTCCACAAGAGATAAAAAGGATATAATGGTGATGAAGACAAATCACATAGAGCGCATACAATTACCTTTTCATTTAATGAATTTCGTATAGAGAAGCAAGTTCTCATATCGGATCTGGAGATGCTTTCCTGTTGGTTAGTGGTCCTACCCATATCAATCCTTCTATTGAGAAGCACCATCCGGAAAATGAATTACCCGCAGCTCAAGCAGAACCACTCCAAAAGTCATCATAAGTCACTTAGGTCACCTAAAGTCACACTAGTGCCTCCATCTCAAGGAATCTATAAAAGATACCAGAAAGCCCCAAGAAGATATGGATGTGATAAACTCTCTGAGCCAAGAGGTGAAAGTTCCGATGATGATGGTGGGCGGGCCAGTCGATCCATACCGATGCTAACGTTCGGCTTTGCTCCTATCTTAGCAAAGCAATCCGAACTTACTATTCAAGATGGGCTCCTGGCAGGCTGGAGCCACCTACTCAATGCGATCTTCCGAATGGAATGTATCAAGAGTGTTCTTCATTTGGTCACTCAGGTTAACGAAACTATTCCTACTGTACTCGAGTCAAAAGCTGTTACGCTGCATGCACAAGGTTCCCATTCACTTCGTATTACTTCCGGGCTGGCCAAGCCGACCGAACGGAGAAAACACCCGATCTGATAGTGGAAGCAGAGAAACTCGATGCAGCTACCTGGTCATAGATCTTACCCTATGTATCTCCTGGGAACTGAACACCCACACAATAAATATATTGGGAATGGAGACTTCGAAGACGAAAGTGATAGTAGCAAGCAGGCTTATCGGCGGGCTAGGGGTCTTTAACTAACACAAGCCTGAGAAGGAAGCGTTCATGAATATCAATCATTAAGAAAGTTGTCCTTGTTTGTGCATTGGGTATTACAAAGGACGGAAAGAGAAGGATTCAACAGTTGACTGATCTGGTTATCCTTGGGAATCCGGAACGGTACATGCATTCTAGGTCTAGGACTCCAAGTTCCCTTTAGAAGCTGTTTTCCTCTTCTAGAATCTCGAATCCCGAAGGGGATGCTTGACGCCTCTAACCGCCCTTGGTGTTTGTAGATCGGTATTGCCAGTTAGGGTTTGTGTGGTGGGTTTCAATGATCTCGGGTAGCTCCTCACTTGGATGAGGAGCGGGGAACGAAGATCGCGGGAGAGATCGATGAAGAAGTGGAACTAAAGGATACTATATCCTCTAGCTCTTCGTGACCTAGTGTGTTTGCCCTTGACTTAGCCGTCATAGAATAGAAAGGTTTCTAACCGTTGAAAAGGATAGTTCTAAACATTAAGGGGCACTCAACCTTCCACTCAAATTCTTTTTACCAGAAGGGAGCTCGCCTGCCACGACATATAAGGGAAAAGGCAATGTGTGGAACCAGATGAAGTTTGATCTGCCACTTACATTGGAAGGGCAAGAACTAATGCTTATGAGTATTATTCCATGGAAGCTCTTATAAAGACTTCCCCCGTCCAGCCCGAATCCAAATCCGAGAAAGGGAGAGAAGATAGATGGATCTGAACATGGAACCAAAGGAATCTGCGAAAGGGATTTTTACCAAGAACTTCATATGAAAGGTCAAGTTCTTAAATCAAGCTTGTAGAAAAAGCGAGTATCGGTATTTGATGGTGATGGTGAGGATGACTAACCTCTCTCTTGAAACCATGAATATTTTCTAGATACTACGGGCATATACCTTCTTCCGAAGGGTCCTCGTCCTATCTTTTTTGCCTTCCGCTCTGGAATCGACTTGGTGGGTTGTAACATGAACCTATGGATCTCAATGAATAGCTTCGATACCACAAACAGATGGGCAAAAAAGACAATAGGTGTTGAGTCAAATCCCTAGTTCATACACAATCATAATGTTGGTCAATCATCCAAACCGGGATTCCTGTTATTCATACGAAGGAACAAGAAAAGAAGAAGTATGGGATAAATGGCTTTTGAGTTGGGCATGATGAAAGCGGGTACAATGGCATTACTTAGAAGCTATTATCTCCTGTCTTGGCTTTAGCAATAAGCTTGTGCGACTGATCACTCCCTCCATCCCTGGCATCGCCAAGACTAATGGATAAGGTTTTGTCGCATCTTAATCGAACTGCATGCGGAGCTCAGCTCCTAAGAAAATAATAAGAAATATCTAGTTTTGTTTCATAAGTGGCGAGCCAAGGAATAAGAAAACCGCCCCTGATCTGGATTTCAAAAGCGGATTCAGTGCTGCAAGAAATAGAATTATGCATAGATTTACTTGTAAAGAAAGACGAACCGAACAGTGCCAAGTAAAGAAAAACTCTCTTACTTATATGCTCGATTCAATCTCTGCTCATCTGCTTTTAGTTCTACTTTCTGTATACGAAGTCCGAGCTTTTCGAGCTGCTCAGTAGACTATCTCGCTATGTCATTTCTTGGTTTTTAGTGCATTCACTCAATTCTATTTGAAGTCCATGGACATGTTGTGGTTCATTGCAGAGAACAACCATCACATGGATCAAGCTATAAGGAATAACCCGTGAGCGAGGGCAAGTCTCAGTTATGGTAGGAATGGAATACACCAATCATAACTCTGATCTGGTCCCTAGTTCCCTAAGTAGTTAGTGAAACTTCTAGCTCGACCGACTGTATTTAGAGCTTAATGCTCCTATCTTTGAACTAGAATCTTAGCGCTTATTTCATGAAGATAGCTACTTTAATTGATACAAGAATGCCTACTTTGGACCAATAGGATCTACTCCTACTTGAATGCCAATCCAATCTCTTTCCCAATAAGAATTCCTAATCCCTAAATCCAAGCAAGGCATGATTTTTAGTCAGGATAACTAGCTTACGTACCGCATTAAGAAGTACCGACTATGTTTTTTCCGCTTCTTGGTCAATAGGACCTACTTCTCTGGTAATGTAACCTTCAAGAAGGGTTTGGAAACTTAGGCATACAACATAAAAAAGTTTAGAAACCTCCGTATTTTGGTCCTATTTTATTCGAGCATCATAATAGATTGGTGGTTCGTTTGGTTGACTACCTTTATATGAGTTGTACACAGGGTCCGATCTAGATGTGACAAATCGAACTCAATGTTCTGATGGAGATCGAGGGACAAAGTCTTCCTTTGGAGACCGTGTCAATGTCCTTTCCTGTTTGTTTTTTCGTACCTAGTAGTAAGGATCTGCCCAGGAAGAGAAAGACTCGAATCCCGCACTAACAACAAGAGATCACTACAGGTAAAGGATAAGGAAATAGTTAGAAAAGAAGAGCCCATTATGAAGAGTAAGCAAAATCCTTTAAGCTTTCTTTCTTGGTCACCGGACAGAGTGAGAACTGCTCAGCTTGCTTTCTTTCCATCCCTAGCACACAACTTAGTAGATAGTAGGCACACAACTCCGCTAAGACCTCATCGAACTTGAGTTGTAGAGTAAGACCACAACTCAATAAGGTTCATTTCAGTACTCATTCACTCGCTATGGTTCACCACATGCCTGTGATCTCTCTCAAGCTAGTTTTGGTATCGGTATCAGAGAAGTCTGTCATTGAAGTGGTAAGTGGGCGTAAGGCCTATGTATTTCTTATTAGTGTGATTTATTACCTTGAATTCGATTGATGCGGTTCTAGCTCGTTTTAAAGAGCTTATAGAGCTAGTTTTGCTTGACCCCTATTGACGTTGCTGGTCATCCCAACTCGTATTAGCTATCGAAATCCATACTTACTTGACATTCCCGCATGCCATAAGTCATCCCTATAGAAAGCACCACAGGCACAGTAACTAGAAGATGGTCTTTTCTCACTCTCCCTGTAGTCAGATTTATGATCTTTTAGATTGCATTTTTTCGTTAGATTATTCATTTTGCCTAATATGCCGGTTATGACTTTATGGGCAGTACGATGGATACTATCAATAGAATCCTCTCCTATATGAGGAGGTTTAGTTCCTATCCATGTTCCATCCACATCGTATACAATATCGCTTCGTACTATTTCCTATCCCAACTACGTATGTATTGATTTTTTTCTACACAGAAATTTGTAAAATCACGATGAAAGTGAGCTGAACATGGAAATTGTTGTTTTAATGTTGGGTCTGCTAGCTGGTTTATGTAATAAGCTTTAGTGATTACCTTTCTAACCGGTCCTTTATGCTTCATGATTATTTCTTCCTTATCTTCATGTAATGCATGTATGCAGTATGACTTGAGAGCCAAAAAGATTCCCTCTTTTACATAGTGCTCCTTCTTAAACTTTCCTATTTCGCTAGGTGATACCATTTCTTCTGGGCCTCAAAAAAAAAGTGAAAGAAGCCCTCATACCCACTCTTCTTTCCCCACCAAACCAACAAGTAGTAGGTTGGTGGGCCTCGGTATCTCTATTTGCTAAGATGGATACCTACACCACTCAATAGTTCCTTTTGTGTGTTTTTTATCCCATAGGAAAGAAAATGCTTCTAGTAATCTTTTACTCTCTTCTGCACTCATACGACGATCTTCACAACCTTCCACCAGAGGCTTGTTCCAGTTTTCTTCTTCTTTTGCCATTGCTTCCTTAATCATATACTTGATACTCTTTAGGGGCAATTTAAACATGTTCGCATCCCACGCGAAGCGGAAAGCGAGAAATATAATTTCATCAGGTTTAAGAACCGAAAGGAGTTTATCTAGATTTTGTACCAAACCCAGGAAAAACCTTAATTTGGTTTTTAATAAATCTATATAAGCAGGGTCATAGGAATCCTTAGATTCCCCTCCTTCCGCTTTGGAGGAGAAGCTTCTTCTAAGGCTATGGCCAAAAGGAGAAATCGTCCTGTTCATTATAGTCCTCCTAGAATCCAAGGCATTTCGTCGGAATACATCCTGTCTTTTCACCTTTGTAGTCCCATGCATAGTAAGTACTATAGCCCCAATCATAGCACCCCAAAACCAGACGAAATAGTAGGTATAAAGTAAATTGCCCAATGTTTCCAAATTAGTCCAACTTCGTACCTTTCCAGCATAAACTGTATATCTCAAAGAGGTCGTATTTCTGTGGGTTGGTAGTAATGGAATGGTTTCATTATCTAAAATGAGGAACATTTCCCACCAAAAGATCAGTCCAATAATACCACTCACTGGTAAATACCACAATACTTCTTGATGAATCTCCGCTATTTGAATATTGAACATCATAATCATGAATAGGAATGAAACGACAATAACTCCTATATGAACTACTGGGAAGATCATAGCAGAGAAGTCGAGACTTAACAAAATAAGTAAACTAGAAGTGTCGCAAAAGACTAGGATGGGAAACAAAACGGAATGTACCGGATTTTTAGCACGTAAAACCATCAAACCAGAGACGAAAGCAGGGCTCGACAAAATAGAAAGTATCATGCTACACCGTCCTCCCTAGAAATGGAACTTGAATGCTGGAGCAAGAAGACGCATTCAAGTCAATCTATTACAAATAGTGCGGTTGTTCGTATTTCGTTTTGTTCTTCCAAGCCGACACTCTTCTTATAAAAGAAAGCACTCACTGAATTACTTACTGAATCTCATCTTTCTCTCGACGCTGAGAATTTTTGACGTGTCCGGGTCGATCAGAGGTTCGACTTGCTTCTCACCCACCCTCGCCTATGAAATGGACAACTCTTGCTGCCATAGCAGCAGGATATTAAGGGCTTCTGTTGAAGCAGAATAGGAGGAAGCCATGCATTGTTTCAAGAATCTCCAACCCCCCTTTACCTTCTCTTCCTATTCTATAAAAAGGCGAACATCTAATCTAGGCCCGGTCGCCATTCTATGAAGGCGAGCAGCCCAACTCCCTTGTTGAAATTTTGATATTAAGGAAGCCGTATTTCACAATAGTAGCTCCGAGAAGCTGGGCTTAGGGTGCGCCTCCTACAATCGTTTTAGTGACTCAATTGGCTTGCTTCCTTCAGCTCAGACTGGTGTTGCCACCTCTCCTAGGACCGGAATGATTATCCTTGCCCGATGGGTCTACATTCATCCCTGAATGTCGTCGTGTACTCTTCACTTCCCCGCTATTCTTGTAACCATCACCTATAATCTGCGCAGGTGTGTCCGCACCCCCTAGAGTGGATGAGAAAGAAAGGATTTTTTCGTAGCAACCCCCTAGGTTCCAGACCCAGGATTTCACTTTCCCATATGAGCATTCGGTACATATATAAGTCAGTGGAAGGGTCAAAGGGTCACCACTACTGAGGATCTCCCCCTTATCTTAGAAGTGTCGTCTCAGGGTTCGCCGCGGTTCATTGCTATGCTTACACACTAGGCTACCCTTCTTCGAATGCTCCGCGGGACCACCTATCACTAGTCCTCGGCTAGAGGGGTCTATTGCACAAAAAGGCCGGGACACGGGCTCCCATAGAGGAAAGCCCAACGAATGTCAGATGCAAAGCCCGCACCTCATTAAGATCATATTGGCATACTCTCCTAAAAAAAAGAGCAGACCCCATTGAAGACGGGAGTGAGGTACAACAAGGCCATTTTTGTCCACCTTCTCACGGAGCCGTATGTGGACGTTACCGCTCATATAGCTCCCAGCCAGCAAGCAGTTAGCTTTCCTCTAGAAGTCATGGAAGTGTGGATAAATTGACAGAAGGTTTTTATTTCTTAAAAAATTGCCCTAACCGTCCTAAATATGGACGGAGAGCGGTCTCGAGTTTTTCGGGGTCCTCGAGGTCGCATTTTAGGTCGAGTAGAGATGCTAGGGAATCTGTGGGCTTCTTCCTTTGGCATTTCAAGATGGCCTCTATCGTCTTTTCGAGAGCCTCCCGTTTGCCCGTCAAGGGGCGTTTGACATCCAGAGACAAAAGCAGTCCCACACAAAATTGGGAATTTTCCCCAATGGACGTAACCAGCTCTGCTTTCGCAGTCTAAAAAGGAGAAGCCCTGAATGCTTGCAGTTGCTTTTTTCTCTTTATTCCGTCTAAGCGAGCCTCTAAAGAATCTACTCCTACTTTAAACTTAGAGTTTGATTCTTCCAATTCTTCCAAAGACAAAGCAGAACTTCATTTTGAGGAGTTTGCACCCCATTCGCCGCCGTCCAGCCGGCGGCTACTCTGGGATGGATCGAGGTTTAGACCAGCAGAGGGGGCTTGCTCCATTTCTTCTGGAGCTAAGGAAGGACCTGCGGGTGGCGTTTCCGCTAAAGGGGGAATCTCAAGGAGGGTCTCCAGACCTTTGAAGTGCCCCACCACCAGGGTTGGTGTTGTGTCGACGACCCCCTCTGGCTACGGGCTAGAGGTAATTTCGATGATCTTCCCGGCCCTTTGTTCCTCGTCACCATCGCAATAACAATAAGGAGACCCAGTGACATTGTCATCTAGAAGGAAAAAGAAAACCCCAAAGGTACCGAATGGAATTCTACTTGTCGGGCTTGGATTCGTTTCGTTTATAAAAAATCAAAGTAATAAATAACAGCCCATAAATAAAAGAGAAATTACGATAAGAAATCTAAAGTGAAGCCAATCGCTTATAAAAATAAACCAGTCTCCTTTTAAAAGGAACTGGCCAATTAACTTCGAAAAACTACGTTCTAACTTGAGCAGAAAAATTGGTGTCATTTGACATCTAAAGTTTCACCACCCCTACTACTGCCCGAAATCCTGCTTTGGTGAGCTTTCCCCAAGGTGACACCAAAGGTCTACCTCCTTTCGTGCGCCCCTCACCTCCTACATGAGGATGATCCACTTGATTCATTGCAACATCATGAACAATGGGGCATCTGCCTAAGCACCGGCACCCCCACCACGCTTACGACTCTATACCTACTAGAGCTGTATTCGGTAATGCTTTTTGTCTATATGCTAATTCTCATGCAGTTCATATTGTTGATATGAGTATAATTGCCTTGAGAAATAGATAAGAATTCCTTCCTTTACTGGTAAATGAATAGGAATCAGGTTAATAAACCGGAATTGTTTCCGCCTTCCTCTCAAACTGAGCTATTTCTCTAAAATATACAATTTCACATCATTAGAGGAAATCCTATAGGTGTGTATTACCACCCGGTATGGAGCCATCGTCATCTTCGGCGTTGCGTGAAGACCTTCCCACGGTCTTCGAGTCATTCTTGACTGGCTAGCAAGCACCAATGGAATTTAACTGCCTTGTGGTCGGGACACCGCCTTCTTCTCTAGAATCACGCAAGTGGTACCGCTCCCCACAGTAAGGTGAAAGACCTTAAGGCATAAACGTAGAGCCTAAGTCCACAAGATAGTATTTTCTCGGTGACGATACTAGCCATTTTCTGGTTCAGTGGTTGTATCCAGAAAGATTCTAGAGTCATTTCCCATACCCTACCAACCAACCATCACATATGTGAAACTCATGTGAAAATAAAAAGCACACAAACTCTTCTGTGTTGGCTTTTCCACGATAACGTATTTGGTTTGTTGTTGGAACTCGGGCAGAAATGTGTGTCCCGGCTCCAACGCTATTCTAGAAATGCTAAAAATATAATAATAGATGAATTAGAAAACTCAACTGTTCTTTGTGATTCGGTACCACTTGAACTAACTGACCCAATTCTTGGTAGGTACTTATTAGGGGGATGGCCAACCACCGAATGAACAACGATCTCCTGGTCCCACTTGATTCCAGGGGAATTCAGGGAACCCTGCGGACTTGACTCTTTTAAGAGGAAGAAATTCGAAGTGAAATATCTAGAATATGCTTTACACTCCATTTTCACACAGGTATGCCCCCCTACCTTTCTGTAGATTGATGCACTAGTAAGACTCCAAATCATTGGTTTGAGCATCCCTTTATTTTGTAGCCTCTCTTAGGAACTTCAAACGGAACAAGGCTAGGATCCTAATATCTATTCCTTCCTCCTTCGCGTCAGATAACTCCAATAAAGCATGACTAAAGTAGATATAAAACGTGTCGAAGAGCAATAGACTCTTTTATTATAGAGCTTATCATTGTCATTGATTGACCAACATGACTTATGGATTGAATTTTATACTGTGCTATTTGAATAGCGATATTCTTGAAAGGCGGAGGAAATAGACTTTCTTGCTGCTGCATCATTCTTGCTAAGGGCAGCTAAGGAACTAATCAAAGGTTACGAAAGAAAAGGCTTGAAAAGGAGCTTACTTTTCCCGCTAATGCTACTTCCGCTATCTCGTAAGGAGGATACGACTCATAAACCTCCCTTGGTATTTGGGTAGGGAGAAAGATAATTAATTAGACTGAGTGAGGAATGTATACAACTACTGCTCAAAAGGCAATAAGAAGCACACACTCCTACTAGACATGGAAGGAGTAAACCTAAAATATGCTTTCTTCCCTTAGGTATGTTTCTAGATTCTAGTCCGAAGTCGGTCGTTGATAGATTTATTTCTTTTGCTGATATAGCTTTCTCTATACTCGGTACCCTATTGTCCGGGTGAAGAAGGGTGTTGGTAAACGCGAGGTATTCGATGAGGAGATCCTATATACCTGCACTTTGATTTTCATTCAAATAAGCATTTCCTCTATTTTTGGACACCGGATATAGGAATGTCTTCTTAAGGAAGCTGTTTATTTTCTCGCAGGTGCGCTAAAGCACATCTATTTTCTTGCAGAGATAGAAACATAGGCATCCAGCCAGCCGAGATCTCGTTGATCCAATCCCCCATTTGCAACTGCATGCGGCCCAACGCACGTTAAAGGCCATCAAGCCCTCCGCCCCGACTCCCGGCAACCAGCATAACCACTCCTCTACGCTTCAGTGCCCAGTCCACTTGCATTGGACCAGTGGCTTACAAGATGAAGGAAAGAGCTGGCTAGAAAGAACGGCTGACAAGGCCTAAGGAATTGAAACCACCCGCACAACCAAGGGAGACCCTCTACTCTACGCAATTCTTGATTGAAATCTAAGATTCCGCTCAGACTATCTATTCGCTTCTCGCTTTTCAAAGCGCTTTTTCTGTTGATAGTTTGTTCCTAGAAGTTTTGAATCGATGGAAATAAGAGCACTCAAGCACAGTCAGTCAGAAGATTTCTCATTTCTTTTTGATTTCCCATCTGAATCAGTCAATCAAGGCATCCGATCGATCGGGCAAGGGAAAGTCCTTGACTTGGATACGGTCTATCAATTACTTGCATTCTCTTTCCTTCACGTTGCTTGCTTGGATTGCCCACTGTGCTAAGCTTCTGCCTTTTGGATTCGTGGACAGCACGACCAGTTAGAAGCCAGGATCCCTTTGACTGGTGTGTGCCGAGCCAACTGATACTGATACAGTGCCATTTCATTTTACTACGTCCTATTTTTCTCGCTGCTACGGTCCCATCATGGATTTGAACCGCAAGGCTAAGTACCTGAAAAGGAAGCACTCGCCAAACAAAGAAAGGAAGTCATTCGCCAGTTTGAAAAGAAGGGAATACGAGCCAAGCTCTGGCTGTTGATTGCTCGACCAAGACAAGCTTCGTAGTTTGATTGCCAGTTGAATAAAGCTCTATGGTTTTTGAATGAAGGAAGTAATTTGCACTATTGGATTAGTGAGTTTAGTCAAGAGGAAGTCAGATGCTTTGGTCGTTTGCTTGCTTGGTTGAGATCTTGGCTTACCCTTGTCCTGTCAATGCAATCCTTCCTTTTCCTTTGTGTATCTACTCATAACAATTACCTATCCCTTGATTTGACTTTAGGGCGAGGATAGTCCCAATCCTTGTGATAATCAAGCAATTATTTTCACTTGCGGAAGACGATTGTGTGGGTGTTCAAACGTCTGCAGAATGGTCGTATTCAGGGACCACAGAGGAACCCGCTTGGCTACGTGCAGCGAGCATCTTACTGAGTGAGGTCACGACACCAGAACTAGCTGAAGCCTTGGCAGTGCGCCAGGAAATGGCCCTTGCTCGGGATGAAGGTTTTTTTGGTCACATTATTCTGGCAACAAATTGTCTCTCGGTGGTATAACAACCCCGTACGGTGTAACAAATAGTAGCTTGATTTCACTGAATGCTTTTGTGCAATAGATAGATAGCTGAGCAAGCAATCCTCCCCTGAACTGTCTCAAAAAATACGACTGAGCAGGGATAGAGACCCCTAGTCTATAAGAGTAGGTGAGAAATGTGCATTAGGGTAAGAAAGAAGTAAAACATGGATGACATTTTTGGATTCTAAGAAAATATTGCTGGGAAAGCAGAAGTCTTAAGCCATATTACCTCAACCATTGCTCAATAGCTGGGTCTACGACCCGGTAACCTGAGACGACCGTTCTAAGATCTTAGCCTTTCAACTCAACCAGATTAGCCTTTTTATTGAACTATGTTCCCTTTCACTCCCTCAACGGCGCATTGAAGAAGACAACAATCCAACTTGATCATCAGAACAGTTAGGTTTTAAACACAAGCCGGATGACGATAAGTTAGCATACGGGAAAGGTACCCGTGGAAGGCCCATATCATGTATTCTATACCAGTGAGTTGAAGTATCATATCCCTTGCTTTCAAAACTGGCATCTTTTTCAACTCTTGAGAAAAGGTAAGATTCGATAGAACGCAGTAACCTAGAGGAAGTCAAGAGCTCATAGTAACCTAAAGCTGCCAATAGAAAAAGATAGAGGAGGAATAGTTTCTCATGCCGAGATAAAAAACTCAAGCGCCATCCGTTTCCTATTTGATTTCAGAATAGCGGAATATCATCACCCGTGGTTCACTCGAGCATGAATAGAGTTAGGTCTCCTTATGAATTCAAGTTGGTAAAGAAGTGGACTTCAGAGCTTTTGCTACAACCCCTCCAAGGCGGGCAACTATCTCATTTGACACTAGCACTTAAATAAAGAAAGGTAGGAAGGGATCCCTCCCTCTAATGAAATGGGCTTCTTTAAATGATGCAATACGTTCACCAGTCTCAGATCTTTAGAAAAAGGAACCAATCCTATTTTGGCATTCTTTAGCGGCTATCGCTCGTTTACCGCAGATCTCTATCCCATAGCTGGGTAATAAAATCGCCTTGACAATGTGTCAAGTCCTTTCACTTAGAGTTCAACTCTTCAGCAGAACTGAAAAATCTACGGTCTTCCATCCGCGGAGGTAGCCATGGACTCCATAGTATATGTTGGTAGCTAGCGTACAGGCTTGATGTGAGGGGGGGGGGGGTTGTTACCTATTCTATTCCCTTTCTTGGATAAAAACACCCATCTTTCCATACGAATGACACACAACTAGAGCAACTTGATATTACTTATGTAGACCTGGCCTCCCTCAATAATAGCTGGCTCACCCGATTGACGATTTTCAAAGATCAACACCAAGTGCGTCGAAGCGGGGATCCACTTTTTACTACTTTAGAAAGTGAGATGCCTTTGGCTTGATTTCTTATGTGGCTTCTTTATGTTTACCCACGCCGCGGCTATTCAATAAAAGGATTGGTAGTTAGTTGCGTCACCCTATTGGTTGTTGGTTTTCTTTCTCCTCTGCGTTCGTGAAAAGCTAGTATGCTCGCAGAAATCGTCTAAAGGAAACTACTCGCTAACTCGCTAAGAAGATGGCCTTCTTCCTATGGCTCTGCCAGGCTATGCTACTCGCCTAAATCGGTATCAATCACTTCTATCGTACTTCGACCTCTCATTGGAGTGATAAGTTGGCAACGACGAACTAATAAGTTTCTCTTCTTGTCACCTTGTTTAAGCCTTTCCTTCCGCTTCCATCGATAAATATATATAGATAAGCTTGGAGAAGCGATTAAGGTGTTTCCACTCTTAGGTTGTTCAATCTGTGAAGACCGTGTCAATCACTACACCAGTGATATGAAAAGCAAGCATTCTTCTCCAGCTGACGTACCGACATCTCACTACTACTTAATTAGTGAAAGATACATTGGGATGTTTTAAATTCTCCATCAAGAGGCGGGCAACTATCTCTTTTAACACTAGACTTCGGATTGCCTTCCTACTGGTTTTTTCTCGGTCTCCCCAACTAGGGGAAACCTAAAAGAAAACAACAGAGCAACACCTATCTTTTTTCTTTAAGCACTGAACATCCGGATCCCCGTCTGACTTGCTTTTCCGGGAACTAGTCTTTCTAACAATTGGAACTCGTCTCCCTTTTTCTGATTCACATCTTCTTCGTCTTTTGCTACGGTCTGTTCCTTCCTTCAGTCAGTCCTTCCTTCAATATTTTTGTCTGTGGATCTCTCTCTTCAAAACATATATATCTTTTGGCGCCAGTCTTTCCTGCCTTACCTTAACCCTGCTTTCACTTGGCGAATCGGTATGAGGTTTCAGTGATCACTTTACGGTATTCTTTAAGGTTTTGTGGTCACCAGACAGAGTGAGAACTGCTCAGCTTGCTTTCTTTCCCTAGCACACACTTAGTAGATTGTAGGCACAGGTCCACTAAGAGCTTATCGAACTAGACTTGTAGAGTGAGACATGTGCTCGATATGGTTCATTTTACTGCTCCTTCTCTCGGTATCGTTTACCACATGCCTATGATCGATCTCTCTCAAGCTAGGTTTGGTATTGGTATCGGTGAAGTCCATCATTGAATTGAAGTGGTAGAGTGGTAAGTGGGCGTACAATTTATGTATTTCCTATCAATGGCATTAGTTCCTTTTCATTCTCTAGATAGATGGGCAGAACAAGCTTCTCTTTATATTCTATTCTAGAAAGGATCAATTATATTCTCATCTCCTATTTGTTTGAGCCATTCATTATAGTGGTGGTGCCGGGAAGGCTGCTTAGCACTCTAGTCCTTTTGAGTAAGGAATTTTAGCATGGGCAGGCAATCTCTTCGATTGATTCCCCTCCATGAATTACTTGAATTAATTAGCCGGCCCACGGAGTGAAATATCGAACTTAACCTATAAATAACTAGTATCTCAAAAACCAAATAGAAGGCTTTCTTTTAAGCTTGTTAGTGGAATTCCACATGAGTCAAGCGCTAGCAAAGAAGAATTGGAATCAGTCGCTTCCCTTCTAGACTCAAGTCAGCAGAAGAGTGAACTTCATATTAATAGGTAAATCCTACATCAACCATAAAGGAAGTACACTTTTTTTATTCGGTGCTTAATAACTCATACTTGACATTGGTTTCGGTTCGATCAACTATCCTTTTTGAAGCGGATAGTTCACAGTGCTCATTCTCAAAAAAGCGGAAAAGCCATGATGTTTCCACTCCATTTTCATTACGAAGATGTATTACATTAGGATCTGTTGCTCAAACTGAATCATGCCAATGTTATGGAAGTTCCTGGATTGTTTGAAATAAGATTAGTACCAAAAGCTGCCTATGATTTCAGAATCCAATTTGGAAAATTGTCTATGGAGATTTTGTGCGGTCAGAGATTCATACAGACACAAAGGGGCCCCTATTTTCAAGCAGGAAAGTCATTTCAATCCAATCCATTCTTGGTGTCCGAAAAAGACACTAGATATGTTAGTGACTTTGCATGACAAAGAGTTCTCCGAGGGCATGGAATGTACCATTTTTTGCTAAGAATCTTGACAGTAATGGCTATGTTAGATTCTCCGGTCAAAATACGGGAAAACTCCATCAAATTCTTTATGGAAACGGAGTTTTGCGAATTCTCTCGAGAACTGGAAGATCATTTCGAGATCTTTGAGCATATTCGAGGGTTCAATGTGACTATTGTCACTTCGGCCAATACAAAAGATGAGACTTTACTATTGTAGAGCGGCTTTGTGATAATGGAACCAACCAGCAAAAAGCATTAACGTGCAAAAATCAATGCACCAATTGCAGTACAATAGAGTTGTAATTCACTAGTTATTCCAGATGCTCACCAAGGCTGAAAAAAACCATAGGTTATTTGGAATCCTCGGAAACCCCCACCTACATCACCATTCCATATTTCTTCCCCTACTATAGGCCAAACTACCTGAGCACTGGGTCCAACGTGAGTAGGATCACTTAGCCATGCTTCATAATTGGAAAAACGGGCGCCATGAAAGTACATGCCACTCAACCAAAGAAAGATAATGGAAAGTTGCCCAAAATGAGCACTAAAAACTTTTCTAGAAATCTCCTCCAAATCACTAGTATGACTATCGAAATCGTGAGCATCAACATGTAGGTTCCAGATCCAAGTGGTAGTATCAAGGTCCTTAGCTAGTGTTCTTGAGAAATGGCCGGGTCTCGCCCATTGCTCAAAAGATGTTTTTACAGGATCCCAATCCATAACAATTTTTACTTTTGGTTCCGGCAAATGAATAATCATTAAGTCCTCCAGAAGAGCATATCCAAGTGGATCATCAACTGAAAAGGCAATAAATGAGAAGTGGATTCCTGTAATGGAGGATTTAGTTGGTTTAAAGCGAGTTCACTTGTCCAACTTCTTCTATATCCAATGCACTCTCAATTGGATATCCAGACGAGTGTCCAGGGTAGCCAAGCAAGATACCATGCGCAGTGCCTCATCGAGGATTGTTCTAGCCATCTCCACAGGGGTCCATCTAGTTCTTCCTGAAATGGGTTGCCTCAATCTTTATCAAAGTTTTGGTATCTAGCTTATCCAGCTAGAGTATAGTATACTCCTTCCTTGCCCGATAGAGCTCTTTGAATCCGCTTCAACTAAATGCATAAAATAGAGTAATTTCTTCAAAAGCCAGTTTCTTTTGAGAAGGCAGGAGGCCCATAGCGAGTTACAATAGTGCCAGTTCTTATATGGAAGGTCGCAATTCCGGTAACCTCGACTGCTCTAAGAATGATCTGGGCTAGCCGGGCACATCACATCAAAGTTAGGTCATTTGTCAAAAACATGGCAAATAGCTCAGTTGGTTTGGTAAGGGAGCTATTCTCTCACGTAAACCACTCCCATATTAGGTATCCTATCTCGTCTTAAAGTTCCCCCGCATTACCCATAACTTACCACTTGTATCTCTGGAACTCAAATCGCAAAATGACAATGCTTTCGATAGTTTGTACTAAATTACTTTGTATGAATGCAAATCTCGGCCGTCGGGTAGCTGATCACCATTTCAAAGTCTATATCCGTGGTTCAAGAAATGGAATTGCTATTCTCGATTAAGACAAGACACTGATTTGTTTACAAAAGGTCTTCATTTTATAGGATCTCCCATTCGTCAAAAAGGCCATTCCTTCTTTTTAAAGACCAATCATTTATTTATTTATGAGATAACGAAAGAAATGGCGAGCTATTTAAGAAATGTGAATTCTCATTGTTTCGATGATTCTCAATGGAAGATCGGGTCGTTTTTGACCAATTCTTTTGCAAATAAAAAATATTCCGTTCAAGAAAGAAGAAGATCAATTTTGGGTTGAACCAACATCCTGATTGTGTGGTTATTCCGAATGAAGATAGAAAGTCTCCGGTCATACTAGAAGCTGATCGATCACAAATACCTATTCCATCCTTAGTTGATTCTACGATCCCATGGGAATCCTATAAAAGAATCACTTGTCCCATCCCAGCGAATGATTCTATATAGGTCGTATATCTATTTCGTCATTCGATCATGAAAACAGTGATTCTTGAACAGAATCCGATTAGTAGAGAAACACAATCTCTCAGAGTCACTTTGAGTATGGGGAAGTCCGCAGGGATGAGATCCGCCTACTACTCAACCTCTTCTTCTTCCCCAATAGAAGAAGAAGAAAATAGGGCCAAGGCTCTATTGGAGGTGCGCAAAAAATATCCATTGGGAGATGACGCTAACGCTAACGCTAACGCTAACGCTAACGCTAACGCTAATGCTAACGCTCGCAAGGCGGTTTTGCAGGCAATTTCCAAAAATCCTTTATTGATCATTGACCTCATAACCCGGTTTGGGCTGATTGACTCTCAGAGCGATCGAGGGGTCACAGGCTCACACCTTGCTTTTGCGCATAGTATCGAAGAGATCCTAGAATTTAATGGAAAGAGTAGCGGCTCTCTAAAAGACCTTATGGATTTTAAATTGGATTTGGAAGACGCCTCTAAAAGAGAGGAGATTGTACTTCCATATTTTGCCTCAAAAAAAGAGGCAAAGTCCTAGCGTGATACAAAAAGAAATAATGGACAAGGGAGGGGAATGATAGGTTCATAGATGTGGAGTAATCAGTTCTTCATTTCAAGAGTTAGTTGGCTGGCCTACAGGACCGCAGATGTAGAGAGGTTGCCCCCGCCATCCTTTGGAACTGCAAAATCAAAGCGATTCCTGTTGATGGAAGAAAGGCCAATTTCGTTTGATCCGATCTGCCTATGCCAGTTTGAGTCTGGCGAGTCGCTATCATCTGTTGCCCTAACTTTTTCTATTAGGTCATCTTGTCCGTAGTGATATTTTGGAGAAGGAGCAATTACCGGAGTGAGAAAGGTAGAAAGAAGCAATCACGAAAGCTAGTGATAGTTGTGGCTTTTTTTACTAATCTTGTTTGGTCGGTAGCTCGCATCAGCAGATTTGAAAGGAATAGAAAACGAGCCTTTTTCCACTATACCAGGGGTGGGCATTACGCTCAAGTAGGGGAAGTCAATTTGGCTGCTGCTCGAGAACCTGTTTAAACAATCTGTTCTCTTTTTATATGCACTTTTGGGGTAGGCATTTCCAGTGATTGACCTCGGTTTATAACCAATTTTGCACAAATAGTCTCATCTTGAAATGAACGACTCTATTGTTGGTAATGTTGATGGAACAGGGCCAACTTCTATTTAAGAACGAAAGGTAAACGGTAATAGAAATCTCATTTAACACCCAGGTATGTGTCTCCACACGCGAATGCACTTAGAGAGGTTTCAGTACCTGATTTAGACGTGATAGAATCAAACAAATATCATGAGGATCAGTAAGCATGGTCCACCAGAGCGAGTCTCTTTGAGAAGATATCGAGCCAGAGAATTAACATACTAAGAGTTCAAAGGCCTGGCATTCGAGTCAACAGTTAGAAATAGTTCCTTCAACCCGGAAACCCGCGGAAGAAACCTGAGGTAATGATTGGCCTCTAGCGATGAATAAAATAGGTATGTTTCTTAACACCACGGTTTGACTTCCTATGAGTCAAGGTATGTAATTCCAGTTCGAGACTGTTTTTGAAGTCGTAAACATCCGGAGGAATAGAATCTTCACATCATTAGGGAAGGAATGGAATATAGTGGTAGTCCCTTTGGTGCCAAGAAACAGAGGAATATGTTTCGTTCAGATCTGCATTCCTGAATTGAGTAAAGTACCTGTATGACCCAAAGAAGTGAAGGTGTTTGCCAGATCAGATTTGACTTGGTGCCGTCTCATCCGAAAAGTATGCTTGTTTCAATCTAATCTCAAAACACGATTGTGTTGGTCTTTAGCTGCCAATGAATATGGGTATTCCTAGCTCAAGGAGTAGAAAGTCTCTAGTTTTCTCGCACGAGTAGATCATCTTGATTCCCTAGCCAGAAAAGTCTGATTCAACAGAGCTCAATTGAATCTTATTGGAAAGTAGGAGACATTGTCATATCAACAGTCAAACGCGAACCGTGCTTTAGTTGTCTACGTCTTTAGTTGCCTAACTCACTTGTGTATGCCTACTTGATATCGGCTTCATTATCACATAAATGCCTGCTGAAACGAAGGATTTTGGAGTGGCAGAGCTCAAGTATCATATTATCATGGTGGTTACCATTGCACTAGAAAGCCAGATGAGAAAGAGACACGAAGAGGTGGCAGGCGGAGGTCGTTGAGAGCTATCTTTTAGGAATAGGAGGTCGCTTTGCGCTCTTGTTGCTTAAGCTAATTTCAAATTCCCAGAGACACGGTTACTATTTGAACCCACACGTAGATCAGTTTATGATTCCAATGTTCCATCAACTAACTAAGTTGGTCCTTAATTTCCAATGAAGTTTTTATTTTCTCGAGGGACGTAGCAAACTGTTTGGTTGGCTCTGAGCATTCTAAAAATAGAGTCCTGCCTGGACAATCTTGATAACGGGAAATCTCTAAGCCCCGTGGCGGGTGTGAAGAAGGGTACAACTAGAAAGCGAGAGAATATCTTTATGGATATGAGTCTGAGGCTGTAGTCTTCGAGTGCGGGCCTGACGAACCTTTTGTACCAGGATCATCATGAGACTTTGTTTCTGTGGTAGATGACTTAATAGGCAGGGCCTAGAACCTCTAAAGAGGGTGTGACCGATCACCAGATCACGATCAAGAAGAGTCAAAGCTGTCTTACTAGCGCGGCCAATCATCCAACTATGGTGGTTTCTCAACCGGTGGGTACATTTCTGTTGCACATTGTGAGTTCATATTTTCTTTTATAAGAAACAAAAGTTCGAGAAGATGCCGTTCTAGCAGGTACAAGAACTCCCATTCGGTAGGCGTCTGCTTTAGCAATGTCTTTGATTTCCAATCCTTGATCAACAATTCGAGGATGACGAGACAGAAGCCTTTGGATGAAACCAATGAATCTTCCAATCTGGAAGACTAAGGGGCTAGGCGCTCACCTACTGTCTACACATTTCCTCTTTGGCGTTGGCTCCACCAACTTTGACTGCGAGTCGCTTTAGTTATCTCAAATCTTTGGCAGGAAGGGGCCAAGCCAAATAGTGCTCTTTCGAAGCGTAATCCGTGCTTGAAACTCCTTCGCTAGGATCCAAAAACCTATGCTTCCACTCTTCCTCACCAGGCAATGATTACTCTTCTCGATCAAGAGGGCTCTTTTGGAGACTTTGAATCTCAAGGACACGACAACGCTTGAAACAAATGCTTTGTTTTGGCACCTTCGTCTTCCTTTCTAACATTAGTAAATTCGAGCTAATGGGACCAATTTTGAATTGCCTAGAGGGTGGAGAAGTCACATCATCTGAGGTTTGTTGTGGGTTCAATTATGACCCCGGTCTAGAAGACAGAGTGGTTGCACGTGTAAGTACATCATGTTACATATCTATTTTAAGCTAAGCTAAATCACTAAACGAAACAATTTTATATTAAGCGCGACATCCTCTCTTCGGGGTTTACACGTCCTAGTCCGAACCATTGGATAGATCAGAGGAAGAAAGGCAAAGGAATTGAAAGGTAGAGTAAGAAGCATCGCCTAGATCAATGAAAAATGGAAGTTTCTAGAATTCTTGCTCTGTTCTGTTCAAGAAGTATTTCTCCAGGGTTCGGTTCAGAAGGCGGGATGGAAGAGAGAGAATGGGTTCATCGTGCGACAAGGTCGATCGATCACTCAAACTGTTCGGTATCTCTACAATTGAGTGAGCTGTGTTGCGAAGGAAAATGATGAAATTGGTTACTTTTCATAGGCGTGAATTCTATCTTCGATTAGATAGTTTCCATGCTTTTGATAAAAAGATGGGTTGGTAGGCAGGATGAGAAGTTCAGTTAAAGATTTCTCTCTGCTCAATGAAGGGAATATCTTCCTTTTTCTTGGACTTGGGGTCAACTAGTGGGAAACTAGAATCCTTCGATTCCCTCGTGTAGTGTTTTGTTCCATATTTGTGTATCTTGCTTATCCCGGTATCTGCTTTGCTTCGTGAAGGAAAGGAAAAAGCTTTCTATCTGCTTTCTCTGTATCCACCTTTACTCGATATTCTGTTCCTGAGATGCATTTCACACCTGATTCACCTCCCACACCTAAAATTTCTCCAGGTAAACGTTTTTCAGCTTGTTTAGTAATTCGGTGAATCTGCAACCACTAATGCCATTCAGAGACTCTTGGCCATTTCGGCTTTCGCACCATATGATCCCTGTTCATCTGCCCACAACAAAACATAATTTTTTTATTTTCACTTGCGGTGTTCTCTCCATTTCTTGTTATATGTTGCTATAGGGCTATATGAATACATATTCAAACTTGATTGTATGATAAAACAGGTTATTGATTCAATTCTTCTACTCGCAGCATCTGTTCTATTAACTTGTAACTGCCTACTAATTACAGTATCGAGTGTCCTGGTGATGCGGATGCTATATATATAGTCTTCTCAAACTCTAAGTGCACTGATCTGTTAAGTTGTAACTGTACCTTCTAGTTTTTTAATCTGAGAAATCGTTGATCATCTCATCCATTTGAACGTTTGAACACTACACTGGGATTAATATCTTTGCGGAATCGTTGATCATACTTCGTGTGTACTAATTGAAATCAGTTGTGCATGTTTGTGCTGCTGTCGTCCCAGGACAAGTGAAGTGCCCCTGTCGACTGTGGAGGAGCTTTCGACGTCTGTGCTGCACGATCGGTCGGGATCGGCGGCCTTCAGTTCCTGTCGGATTTTCCTTGTGACTTTAGTCCTCGCAGCAGCAGCTGCAGCCTTGATCACATTGTTGTTCTGATACGTGCTTGTCAGACCTCTCTCTTGAACTTGTGCATGTCTGCTTCATCTTTCTTGATCGGTTCCTCATGTTTCATACACAGAAGTGGTGTCATGTGACGCTGGGCATAATCTCTGAAAACTCATGACTGGTTCGGTGTGGTTTTGTTTATTCAACACCAATTGCCTTAGCTTTCTTTTTCTAAAGGAGACAGAGAAGAGACTAGCTAGATTTCTTTTTCTATTTTGATTTACAAATGGTCCGGTTTTATTTCAAAAGGATCCGTACTTTTCGATATTTGGGCTTATTAAGCTTAAGAATCTTACTTAATAGGAGAAAATAGCCTCCTAAACATATGGTTAGCAACTGGTTCACCAGGAGTACGCAAGAAAGGCAAAAGCTCTATGAATTATTGATTTCGGAATGGGAATGGGCTAGAACCCTGGGTTCTTCCTTATATAATTAATGGTCTTTTCATTCTAATACTCTATCCGAGAGTTCTTAGTATTTAGCAAAGCTATTCCTATCTAACAGATAGAAACTGGATCAAATGACCAAGACATTGTTTGTGGAGAAACAGGTGGCTTTTCCCGGATGAAATGAAACATTTGATTTGTGTAACAGGAGAAAGATTTCCCACTCCTTAGCCATAAAGATATGTGGCCATCAAAAAGGGAGGGGATTCAGTGGAACAGGATTGGCCGGGCGGTAGAGTCATGGAAACACTTGTTGATTCCTATTTTGGATCCTAGCTCCATGGAACAATATGCTACTGCGGAAACATGGAAGAATTGCAATCTTAGATCAAAACACTCTGTGTGGAAAGCTTGATAAGGGTTAGTTACTTGTACATTTGATTAGTATGAGCCACTCACATCATTTTTAAGGATAGGTGGGAGTAGGACCCTACAATAAAGAGCAGATAGCCCACATGAATCATGCGAATAAGAATACGAGGCATTTGACGAGTAAAGGAGAAATGCAAGATTTGGATCCGCGATTTCAACAAGTAGTTCGTGCTTCGTCGTCAGGGGAGACTATAGGCCATGAAAACCCACCCTTGGTATCTCCACATGTGGATTGAGAGTCAAAAAGTGTGAATTTCGTATGTCCCACTAGCACACGATTTCGATTACTTTTCTTGTTTCCCGTTTCGGAGATCTGATAATGGAATGCTAAATCGATATCTGGGGTCAAGCCAGGGTACTTATCCTCTCGTCTATATATCAATGACCAATAAAAGACCAAAGCGGTGATAAATCAAGGGGCGGACAGGAGCAACATCATAGCTAGGAACAGGTGCTGCACCGTAGCTAGTAGGAAGAAATACAGCATAGCTACATTCCCCATAGGGTTGGCGCCCCTCTTCTCCAATACAAATTGAATCATAGCAAGGGCTAAGCTATCTTAAAACCTACTATCAATCTGTTTATAGAACTCAATACTACTATCCATGAGATCATCATAACAAGAACTAGAATTGCCCAACGAAATAGGAATAGAAAGAAATCCAGGGTAACTTGTATCATGAGATGGGTCCATTCCAATTGGAATTCCGTACGGCTACAACTCTTTTTAAATGAGTCGAAGTCAAGTCTTGTACTTTCCCATCATCCCTTTTGAAAAGAAACTATGAGATAGAAGCCCACATGGCCACTCTTCTCTCCCCCCTCTACCCTATAGGTATAGGGTATAGGGGACCTAGAGATCTCCATGTAAAGAGATCACTACACAAAAACTGCTTATGTTTCCAAAGTGAAGGGAATAGGCTTAGAAAGAAGCCCCACTTTAGTTGAAAAAATAGCTAAAGAAATTGTTGCCCCCGTCCCCACACCTATCTTTCTGAAACTTCCTTCATAGTTAGGAGAGGTTTTTTGTATCTTTTACCACTGGAAGTTCTCCAAAAGTATGAAAGGCGGGAGGGCTTTGTACCAACCATTCTAGTGTGGTTGGATTCTGTTCAAGATCCCAAGGATTTTACGCACATTTTTTGTTCTTTCCACTTCTTGAAGTGATTGCGACAACTACGAAGAAACGATGAATCCCAACTACGGATATATAAGAACCGAAACTGCTTAGAGCATTCCATCCGGCATAAGCATCTAGATAATCTGGAATACGACGCGGCATACCCGAAAGCCCTAAGAAATGCATGGGAAAGAAGGTCAGATTAACCCCGAAAAAAGTGATCGAAAAATGGATTTGGCCTAAAGTTTCCGGATATGTCCGACCAAAGATTTTACCCACCCAATAGTAAAATCCAGCAAATAAAGCAAAAACGGCTCCCATAGAAAGTACATAATGGAAATGTGTAAGCACATAATAAGTATCATGTAGAGTAATGTCTAGCCCAGAGTTTGCTATAACTATTCCAATGAGCCCTCCTATGGTCCAAAAAGATGAACCCTACAGCAAATAACATGGGTGTTTTGTATTGTATCGAACCTCCCCAGATGGTAGCAATCCAACTAAAGATTTTGTTTCCTGTGGGCACAACTATGATCATGGTAGCTGTGGTGAAGTAGGGACGTGTATCAACGTCTAAGCCCACAGTAAACATATGATGAGCCCCAAACTAGAAATCCAAGAACACCTATACTTATCATGGCATAAACCATGCCTACACACCCGAAGACCAGTTTTCTTGAAAAGGTCGATACGATATGACTAATAATACCAAATCCAGGAAGAATGAGAATATACACCTCTGGATGACCAAAGAACCAAAAGAGATGCTGGTATAATATTGGGTCTCCCCTGCCTGCAGGATCAAAAAAGTTTGTATTAAAGTTTCGATCGGTTAATAACATTGTAATTTCCCCCGCCAGTACCAGAAGTGGTAATAAAAGTAGGAATGTTGTCACTAGAACGAACCACACAAAAAGTGGTAATCTATGCATAGTCATTCCAGGTCCACGCATGTTGAAGATAGCTGTTATAAAATTGATAGAACCTAAAATTGATGAAATACCTGATAGATGAAGACTAAAAATTGCTAAATCAACTACTCCTCCAGAATGGCTGGTAATACCACTTAAGGGCAGATAGACTGTCCACCCAGTGCTGCTGCCCACTTCTACTAAGGCTGAGCTTAATAGGAGCAAGAGACTTGGTGGCAACAACCAGAATGACATATTATTTAATCGTGGCAATGCCATGTCAGGTGCACCTATCAGAATCAGAACAAACCAATTACCTAATCCACCTATCATCACCGGCATAACCATAAAAAAGATCATTAAAAAGCGTGAGCCGTTATTAAAACATTATAAAGTTTATGATTCCCACCAATAATTTGATCGCCGGGTCGGGCTAATTCCATACGAATCAGTATAGAGAAGCATGTGCCCATCACTCCTGCAATGGCACCAAAGATGAAATAGAGAGTCCCAATATCCTTGTGGTTAGTAGAGAAGAGCCATCGAACCAGATTTGTCATTTGTTGTTTCTAGAAAGGAAAACTTTACTTATCAAAGAGGGGGGATGGAAGAGAATAGAATCAGAATTACTGAGCTACCCCACTCTTTTTTTATAATTCCCTTCTAAGATCCTCTGACTTAAACAAGTCGAGAGCATGCTCTTGCTCAGCCCTTTCGAGACTTGCCTTGCTCTTGGGGATTTCTTCCCACTGGATCCGCTGTTCCACTTCCAGGCACCTCCTTGCGGAGCTTTCTGCCTCAAGGGAATCCCGGTTGTGGGAAACAACATTTTTAAAGAAAACTAATCCTCCCTCATTCTCCTGTAGATCTTGATAAGACGCTTGGAGAACAGTGAAAGAATCAGTTGCATGAATATGGTCCAGATAGGAACGAAGCGCTTCATCGACCAAGTAGGGCTCGATCGGTAGATAAGGCCCTACTATTTGATAAAGCACCACAAATTCTTGAATGACATCTTGTCGCACACTGGAGAGCTTTTCTTTCATTGGGAAGATCTTAAGCCGTCCAGGTATGTCTTCCAGGGGGGGTATTGTGATTAAGCTTGTTCCAAATGAACGTAACCCACCCTGGATCCTACTCGTAAAGGCTCAGATAGAAGTTTAGTCCTGCTAAATAAGCTAGAGCTTGCGGGTTTTGAATCTCCGACGGGAGAGTGATAAGAAAGGAGGAGCTGACGAAGCACGAACTAAAAAGATTAAAAAGAGGTATTAGGCATAATATAAAACGACAAAGGAATAAAAATATAAAAATAGAAAGTAATATCAAATTATATATTAAGGGAAACTTAATACATGAGAAAAAAATATAAAGTACTAAAGTGGTTAGTAGAGAAGAGCCATCCAACCAGATTTGTCATTTGCTTTTCGTTTTGAAAACTTTACTTATCAGAGAGAGAGGCCCAGGGGGCTGGAAGAGAGGAACCTTAATACCAAACGCTGGAAGAGAAGAACCTTAATACTAAACCAAGTTTCGCGAACTTCTTGGTGACGTGATTGTTCCCTTCCCCCAATTTGCAAAGGATGATTCCCGTGAAGGTGATCTCGATCACCATTCTATGATATTTCTGGATGCTTTTGAGAAGCTTTTCCTTTTACCTAATGCCAGATACCGACAACTTACCTCATGCCATTACTAACACTTATGACTGAGCCACACTTGCTTTCCAAAAGAAATTGAAACTATCATGCCTGAGACTAGCCAATAGAAGAATGAGCCACAAGCAAGCCATAGCAGCATCCATTTTCTTCGCTTTATTCAACAATGCGAATCTACCTCACTCCTCATCATAACTCAAATACAAATTCGAGTTCCAAATTGATATGTACTCACGAGCAATAAAATGTGAAACCAATATTCATCATGAAACTTCAGACACTGATGATTGTGAGGTTCTGGAAGAGAGACGACATAGGATGATTCAAAGTAAACAGAAGACCACCCCTTAAACTCATTTGCTCAACATTCTTTCCACAACAACTAGAAAAGTGGAGAAAATCCAATAAGGGGAGGTCCCGGTGAATACAAATCAATTGGAAACCAAACCCCGCAGTCATGTCTCTAAGAAGGGATCACCTTCTAGTATTATGAATATGGTACCTACCCCTATTTAATGTTGTCTATAGAGAGATCGGAGAAAGCTAGCACTAGAGCTGGTAGAAGAAAAGACTGGACTACGGGGACTTGAATTCTCTCTCCATGTTTATCTATGTCAATTCGTTAGTGCTTAGTACTATATTAGAGGAAAAGGGAATGCTAAGGCTGGTGGATAAGATCAAGCCTTGCCTTTTCCCTTTTTAAAGTGGGCATCCTCTTTGGAAAGTAACTAGAAAAGACCTGTCGAAAAAGAAGGGCTGGTTCAGTGAAGTTTGCTATTCTGATTGTTCAGGCGACAAAGTCTTTCAAAATCAAGTTATAGGAGTAGCTTAACAGCGCCCTCTTCTTCACTACCTGTGTCAGACCCGCGTAAATGATCTGATGAGGGTGTGTTGAAAAACACTGTGGATAAGATAGTCCTATTCATCTAATTCTTTCTTATTTTGGTTTTCGTATCACTACTTCCGTTTTCTTTCAAGTCCTAGGCTTCGCCCTTTTTTTGGCTTTGTTTCCGGAAGTACCCATTGTTTAAACAAATCCACCTTGTTTGTTTTTAGCAAGGGATGCTATGTAAAGTTAGGTGTCCTACGCTAGGCGCAATCCTGGTTTTAGTATTACACTAGTGGTATGACCTTCAAAAGGCGGAGAAAGTGGGGTTTTGGGCTTTAGGGCATACAATGGGTTATGGGGTCCATGATACACGGATGCGCTAACCAGCGAGAAAATGCCTAGCGCTTAACTCGTCCGGTGCGGGTCTATTTCTCCCTTCGGGTCCTGTACACCTGTAAAAAGGAAAGGAGTCGTCAGGGCTTGGTTTGCTTTAATACCTCTATGCCTTTATCAATCTGTCTTCTTTGGAAAAAAGTGCATTTGACTAAGATCCGATGGCTTTGAATCCACTAGACCCCAACCAAAGCATAGAGATGGATTCCTAGCATGAGGTGGATTAGAGGGCGTCCTAGCCGTAAACGATAGATACTATGGGTACTCACTGCTGCGCGAGGAAATGAAACCCTAGTCATGATGAAAGACACAAGTTATATATAACAATAATATCTATAAAGAGAAAGTATGCAATCCTTACGTCGAGCTTCCTTCGGTAATGTTCCAAAGGAAAGGAGATATGTTGTTTCTCTTTATAAATCTAAGTAAGGCTAAAGCTCTGTTTTTGTTACTGTTTATAAAAAAGAATGCTAGCACGACTTTCAAAGAACCAGAAAGGAGTGTAGGATTGATTCCTCACATGATACGCATTTCCATCTAATCTAGTTGGGATTTAGGTTCCTGCTAGGTGAGATATTTATTTTTAGTCAGTTGGAGGTACGAATTACCCGATTGTGAACGCTTCTTACTTGCAGGAATAATCCCATTGTGTCCACGTATCCACACGATTGGTTTCTGAACCAGAAGTTCATTCATTTTTGATCGAGAAACATGGCGCAAGTCTCAGATTGCAGTGATTATTGATACGTGGTATGAGCGAACAGAATGATTGGAGTTTGGGGTAGTAACACCAAAAGAAGCGTTAGTTGTTGTCTCGGATTGAGAAGCAATGGCATCTTTAGCAGTCAATGCCCACGAAGGAAGGTCTTTTCTCACTCATTATTTAGATTAGTTAGATGTGTGCACCTCTTCTTTTTTACTTTCAGAATAGAAGATGGGGTTCTACCTATCATCTCTTGATACCAGTATTCTAGCTTATGGTTCCTTTGTCGGTTTCCCCTAACCACACATATCTACTTTGGCGTGTAAAGAAATTGCTCCGCTGATTACCCACCAACAGATGCTTTTGGTGCTCCTACCTTTTCCCGAGGATGAGTCTCCAAAGCGGATCACTAATAGCTTCGGTGTGCAGGAAACTATGGCCACACCTTTTCCTACTCTAAAGCCACTGCCCTTATTAAACAGTGAAGCCATGCATACGTTTCCTCATTCAGTCCGTCTGGTAGCAGAAGCCCTTTACCTAGGGTAGGGCTTCATGAGGGTTATGTTCAAGATTATTGATAGAATCAACGAATCTCACTTCTAATGGGCTTTACTACACTACCAGAGGAGTACAAGTTTGAAACGGGTAGCAGCTGCACACTACCTATGCAATAAATCAAGACGAAAGTAGGGCACTTAGGACACTGGATAGGAAACTTAGACTGCCTTGCCTCTTTACTCGCTTGTTCCACTTGGTATTCACAATCAAAGGTCTCCCCAACCATTATAACAAGAACCAACCGTTGGATAGGGCCACCGCTCGATGGGTTGGATCCTGCTCACCACGCGGAAAACAACCATACAATTTAGTAATTCCGGGGCTTACTATTCAAGGGCAAATCAAGTAGAATTGTGTATATAGATGAAAAAGGAGAATGACGAAGAAATTCAATGTGTACAAAGCATGGTGACGACCTCCTTCTTTTATACTATACGAACGAGAATTCTCATTTCTTGTGAATGGGCCATATTTCCCTTTTGTTACTGGTCGGGACGACCTAAATCCTATATCGGTTTCTCAAGTGCCAAATAGAATAGTTATTTTCCAAGTTTGGGTAGGATTCCCGACACCAATCACATCTGTAAGTAGCAAAGATTTAAACAAATAATGAGAGGCCTTTATCTAATTAAGTTGAATAATACAGAGATTGTAATAAAGGAGCGTGCTAACTGTCACAGATAGCGTGGAGATAAACAATATGTACCGACCAAGTGTCATGGTAGGTTGGCTGGTGCAGGCAGGTTTGATAACTCAGTAAGAGAGTATGACCACTTTGGGAAATCTCCTAGCTTTCGTCCCTCACTGTCTACAGTGTAGCTGTCATGGAACCCTAGTGTCTTCATCAAGCATTCCACTCTAGTTTTCGCTACCAGTGTTCCAACAACACACAATACCGCCAGCCGCCATGCCACACATGTCAAATTATAGAATAGATATCGAGTAGAGACAAGAAGACAACACGCTAAAGTGATCGAAATGGTTGTACATGACTAGTCGTCTCCTACGGATCACGATAACATGAATATCTCTCATTCTCTTCCATTCTTAGGCCTTCCTAAAATAATACAAATATAAAGCAATCGAGCCAAAGAGAAAATCATGAAGCATCTAAGGTTTCCTTATCTTTTGACAATCTAGGTCCTCCGGATACGATCATGCTTAATGTTATTGGAGCATGTTAATGTCTTAATCTCATAATAGATGAAAGAATGACAGGGAGTTGGTATCAAATCCATACCGATGATGAATGCATTCCATTCCATCGGTTAAGTTGGTATCCTTAGGAAAAATAAAGAAGCGGAGTACCCATTTTTACATGAGAAAGAAAATGAGCTGATTTAAAGCTCTGCTCTTGTTATGTTGAATAAACACCCTATAGGGCACACCCGTCGGAGGTTTACGCCAGGAATTCCATGGAAGAGTGTCTTGGTAAGAAATAAATAAAAAAGGTACAGGCTACCGCAAGTAAAAAACCCATTGGTTCTATCACTGATGGGGCCTTTGAGGCTATCTAAAATACCACCATCGTAAAGGAGGATTCAAAGAATACGGCATGACCGGGGGGGGGGGGGGAGATGCAAGGATGGGATTGGAACGATTGAGAAGCACTCATTTATCATGTATGAATAAAAATATGTGTATAGTAAAGACATACGCCCCATATCTGCGGATGATAGGCTCTAATTGCATGTGACTAGTACGGGAACTGAGTTCATGTCTTTCCGGGACTAGAGCTTGCGTTAAAGTTGCTTCAATGGCGATGAAAATAGCTCAGTTGGTACACGATGTCATGTGCCAGCTTGTTTTCTCGTTGAAGCATTCTTAGACTGATAGCTAGGGAAGTCCCATTTTGCAAGGGCTCGCGGAGTAGCCACAGATAGAAATTATCAAGTACCAACCAAATAGTTCTTCCACGACTAAAGGAAGTCTGACCCACTAATTATGTCGTTGGTAGGGATCTCGTTTGAATAAAATCGTATAACAATGAAGCGAGAAAATGTATGCGCCCGCAAACGGCTTTCGAGGCGATCCTGACCAGCAAACGAACTCAAATTCAAGCGACACTCAAAGCGAGGGGAAGACCCCCATTCTTTTTGTCGAAATCTTACAATACTTAAAAGGAACAATGTTGTTACTTCTTAAAATCTGTATTGTGTAGGTGTTCAGTCCCAGGTAGGAATAAGTCAAGGCTGTTTCTTGTTAGTCTGTCTCTTTCTCTTTAATAGCAGGTTCTTGGGTAAAAAACCAGTCACTTTAGAAAGTCCCCCTTTTTTTAGGGAGTAGAGCTGAAAAAGATGGGAAATTCCAATGAATGATAGAGATTTGATTCTCTATGGAGATCTCATGTCCAGTGATATATGCCTTTTTCAAGAAAGTCAAACTCATATGTCTTTTTTTAGTGGCTCATCAACTAGGTCAGATGCGGAAAGCGCTCCGCCGGAGGCTTCCGACTTGTTTATGAGGATTTGTGCAGAATGCATAAGATTAGTGGAGCAAGAAGGGAAATAGATACCCTCACAATGGGACATGCCTGACCTTCTTAGGACTGTGAAGGAAGACTTAATAGTAATGCCAGACTTTCTAAGAGATACTTATTATGATGTCATGTTACGTGGACCTCATAGTTGGTTTTTCCTTGATGTTAGCAACTGGATTGATTTAGTCAACTACGCCCCCAAGTATGAAGGAGCGGGTGTTGGGAGATTTTACCCAAGAAATGGGTACATAAAATGAAAAGATCGGAACATGGGAATAGATTTTATACCAATACTAACTACCCATTTCCATTATTGTGCTTTCTAAAATGGCATACCAATAATTACGCTATGATGATCGTGAGAAACGTGTGGTTTTTGAACCCATTGGGATGACCCAAGAATTTCGCTATTTCGATTTTGCTAGTCTTGGGAACAGCGTAGCGATGGATAATTCCGAATCTACATAGGTCTAGTCTAGGGGACAAATCAATAGGAAATGCTATTTGCTTCTTAAGAGAAGAATCACTTTTTTGAAGTTCCACTTCTATCAGAGGACAATATGAATATTATACCATGTTCCATTACAACACTCAAGGGGTTATACGATATATCGGGTGTAGAAGTAGGCCAACACTTCTATTGGCAGATAGGAGCTTTCCAAATTCATGCCCAAGTAATTACTATCTTGCTAGGTTCAGTTATCATAGCTGTTCAGAATCCACAAACCATCCTGACCGACGGTCAGAGTTTCTTAGAATATGTTCTTGAGTTTATTTGAGACTTGAGAAAAACTCATATTGGATAAGATTATGGTCCTGGGTACCCTTTATTGGAACTACATTCCTTTTTCTTTTTGTTTCGAATTGCTCGGGTGCTCTTTTACCTGGTAAAATTATACAGTTACCCCATGGCGAATTAGCAGCGCCCACAAATGATATAAATACTACTATTGCTTTAGCTTTACTCACGTCAGCGGCATATTTTTATGTGGGTCTTAGCAAAAAGGATTGGAGTTGGTTTAATACTAAATTTTTCTTTATCTAGTTTGGATGATAACTACCAGTTGATAATAAATTACTACACTGCACTTCCAAATTTTAAAGTGAAAAGTTTTCTCCCTCAGTAAGAAAAGTCCTCCTTTCGTAACAACTTTTCAATAGAAATACAAACTTCTTCCTATCAAACTACTTTTGCCCAACAATAATAGGAAAGAATTGATCCAGGTCAATACAATACTCTTCTTCAAACTTGAAAGCTTGGGACACAAGCGTAAACTAAAATAGAAGTAAGACCAGGTACACTGCTAAACATAAGTATAAAGAGGTGGAAGGCTGGTGTTGGAAATATGCCCTAGAGGCAATAATAAATTAGTTCTTATCATATTTCCTTGTTCATGATAATCATTTATTATCCATGCTATAATTGTTTTCATTGGAAACGTGGATACATGTGTGGATACATAGACAAACACAATGTCCCTAGTATGCCTCTAGTGAACTAGCTCGTTGATTGAAAGATGGTTAAGGTTTCCTAGCCATGGACATGATATGTCATTTGATAACGGGATCAAATCATTAGGAGAATGATGTGATGGACAAGACCCAAACTACAAACGTAGCTTATGATCGTGTCAGTTTATTGCTACTGTTTTCTTCATGTCAAGTATACGTTCCTATGACCATGAGATCATGCAACTCACAGATATCGGAGGAGTACCTTGTGTGTATCAAACGTTGCAACGTAACTGGGTGACTATAAAGGTGCTTTACAGGTGTCTCCGAGGGTGTCTGTTGAGTTGGCATGGATCAAGACTGGGATTTGTTACTCCGTGTAACGAAGAGGTATCTCAGGGCCCACTCGGTAATACACCATCACAATAAGCCTTGCAAGCAATGTGACTAAGTGTTTGTCACGGGATCTTGTATTACGTAATGAGTAAAGAGACTTGACAGTAACGAGGTTGAACTAGGTATGGAGATACCGACGATCGAATCTTGGGCAAGTAACATACTGAAGAACAAAGGGAACATCATACGGGATTAACTGAATCCTTGACATAGAGGTTCGAACGATAAAGATCTTCATAGAACATGTAGGAACCAATGTGGACATCCAGGTCCCGCCATTGGTTATTGACCGTAGAGGTGTCTCGGTCATGTCTACATAGTTCTCGAACCCGCAGGGTCTGCACACTTAAGGATTGGTGACATTTCGGTAGTATAGAGTTATGTATGGTGGTGACCAAAGTTTGTTCGGAGTCTCGGATGAGATCCTGGACATCACAAGGAGTTCAGGAATAGTCCGGAGGTAAAGATTCATATATAGGAAGTCCTGTTTTGGTCGCCGGAAAAGTTCCGGGCTTATCGGTAGTGTACCGGGAGACCTCTGGGAGGGGTATTTCGACCCAAGAGACTTCATGGGCTGTGGGAGAGTATTAACCAGCCCTTAGTGGGCTGGTGAAATAGCCACAACAGGCCCATGCGACTGGGGGAAGAGTCCCAAAGGAAAAAGAGTGGAAAAAGGCAAAAAGGGAGGTACCTACTCCTACTAGGACTGGAGGAGGAGTAGGACTCCTCCCCCTTGGGTTCGGCCGACTCCAAGAGGGGCTCAGCCCTGCGCCAGCCCCCTCCTCCTCTCCTCCAATATATAATGGTGGAATAGAAGGGTTTTGCACAGAATTTACGGCCACGTGCTACCTGTTCCACCGGTGCTCCTCCAGATCGGATTTCCGCAGTGCTTAGGCGAAGCCCTGCCGGAATTACTCCACCACCATCGCCGGAGCGCCGTCAGGCTGCCAGAGAACTCTTCTTCCTCTCCACTCCTTCTTGCTGGATCAAGACGGTGGAGACCATCATCAACCTGTACGTGTGCTAAACGCGGAGGTGTCGTCCGTTCGGTGCTAGATCGGAAGGATTGTGATCAAGTTCGTGAGACGGATCGTGATCAAGTTCATGGGACGGATCATGATCGGATCGCGGGACGGATCGTGATTGGGTCGTGGGATGGATCGTGATTGGATCGCAGGATGCATGGCGATTTGGATCGCAAAGACGTTCGACTACACCAACCGCGTTTCTTAACGCTTCCCGCTTAGCGATCTACAAGGGTATGTAGATCCACTCTCCCTCTCGTAGATGCTCATCACCATGGATATATCTTCATGTGCGTAGGAAATTGTTTGTTTCCCATGCAATGTTCCCCAACAGTGGTATCAGAGCTAGGTCTATGTGTAGATGAGATCTCGAGTTGAACACAACAGGTTTGTGGGCGTTGATGCTTAGATTGCTTCCTCCCTTGGTCGGATTTTGGTTCAGCGGTATTGTGAGATGAAGCGGCCCGGACCAACATTACTCGTACGCTTACGAGAGACCGGTTCCCTCGACACAACTTGTTGCCTAGATGGCTTGCGGGTGGCAGTTTCTCTCACTTTAGTTGGATCGGATTCGACAAAGGCGGTCCTTGAGAAGGTTGAAAAGCAACTAGTGTATCACCATTGTGGTTTTTGCGTAGATGAGAATTGTTCTTGCTAGATACCCATAGCAGCCACGTAAAACATGCAACAACAATTAGAGGACGTCTAACTTGTTTTTGCAGGGTATGTTGTGATGTGACATGGCCAATTACATGATGTGATATATGTGATGTATGAGATCATCATGTGATATATAGAATTTCACAACTTGCATGTCGATGAGTACGGCAACCAGCAGTAGCCATAGGGTTGTCTTTAACTATTGTATGACCTGCATGTCAATCAATAAGCTCTATGTAATGCTTTACTTTATTGCTAAACGGTAGCAATAGTAGTAGAAGCATGCAGGGTGTGACAACCCCGATGGCGACACGTTGATGGAGATCAAGATGATGGAGATCATGGTGTCGTGCCGGTGACGATGGAGATCATGCCGGTGCTTTCAAGATGGAGATCAAAAGCACAAGTTAATGGCCATATCATGTCACTTATGAATTTCATGTGATGTTAATCCTTTTATGCACCTTGTTTTGCTTAGTACAAAGTTAGCATTATAAGGTGATCCCTCACTTAAATTTCAAGATAAATTGTGTTCTCCCCGAGTGTGCACCGTTGCGAAAGTTCGTCGTGTTGAGACACCACATGATGATCGGGTGTGATAGACTCTATGTTCACATACAATGGGTGCAAGCCAGTGTTGCACGCGTAGAACAGTCGGGTTAAACTTGATGAGCCTAGCATGTATAGACATGGCCTCGGAACACAAGAGACTGAAAGGTCGAACATGAGTCATATAGTAGATATGATCAACATGATGATGTTCACCATTGTAACCACCTCAACTCACGTGATGATCGGACTTGAGTTGGTGAATTTGGATCATCTATCAGTCGGATGACCGGAGGGATGTCAATTTGAGTGGGAGTTCTTAAGTAATATGATTAATTGAACTCATTATCATGAACATAGTCAGTAGTGTCTTTGCAAATTATGTTGTAGATTACTTGCTCGCGCTATAGCTCCCTTGAATTTTTATGTTCCTAGAGAAATAGAGTTGAAAGATGATGGTAGCAATATTGCGGATTGGATCCGTGATCTGAGGATTGTCCTCGTTGCTGCAAAGAAGGCTTATGTCCTTAATGCACCGCTCGGTGCGCCAACCCCTCTAGCATCGTCTGTAGATGTTGTGAACATCTGACAGGTACGTGTTGATGACTACTTGATAGTTTAGTGCGTCATGCATTACGGCCTAGAATTGAGGCTTCGAAACGTTTTGAACGTCACGGAACATATGAGATGTTCTAAGAGCTGAAATTAGGATCTCAGGCTCGTGCCCGTGTTGCGAGATATGAGATCTCCAACAAGATTCTTTGCCTGCAAGATGAACGAGAATAGCTCAATCATTGAGCATGTGCTCAGGTTGTCTGGGTGCTACAATCGCTTGAATCGAGTGGGAGTTCATCTTCCAGATAAGATAGTGACTGATATAGTTCTCCAAGTCACTTTAACTAAGCTACTAGAACTTGGTGATGAACTATAAAATGCCAGCGATAGAATTAATGATCCCTGAGCTGTTCGCGATGTTTGACACCGCGAAGGTAGAAATCAAGAAGGAGCATGAAGTGAGTGTAACCACTAGTTTCGAGAAGGGCAAGGGCAAGGAGGGAAACTTCATGGATGGCAAGTCAGTTGCTGCTCCATTGAAGCAACCCAAAGTTGAACCCAAACCCGAGACTAAGTGCTTCAATTATGAGGAGAGAGGTCGCTGAAGCGGAACAACCCTAGATACTTGGTAGATAAGAAGGCCGGCAACATCGACAGAAGTATATTTGATATACGTGTTATTGATGTGTGCCTTGCTTGTACTCCTAGTAAGCACCTGGGTATTGGATACCAGTTTGATTGCTAAATGTTAGTAACTAGAAATAAAAGCTACGGAATAAACGGAGAACTAGCTAAGTGTGAGGTGACGATGTGTGTTGGAAATGTTTCCAAGGTTGATGTGATTAACATCGCATGCTCTCTCTACCTTCGAGATTAGTGACGAACCTAAATAAATGTTATTTGGTGTTTTTTGCATTGAGCATGAATGTGATTAGATCATGTTCATCGCAACACAATTATTCATTTAAGTTAGAGAATAATGGTTATTCTGTTTACATGAATAATACCTTCAATGGTCATGCACCCAGTAAGAATGGTTTGTTGAAACTTGATCGTAGTAATACACATGTTCATAACATTAATGCCAAAAAGGATACAAAGTTAATAATGATAGTACCACATACTTGTGGCACTGCCGCTAAATGTCATATTGGTACAAAGCGCATGAAGAAACTCCATGCTGATGGATCTTTGGACTCATTCAATTTCGAATCGGTTGAGACATGCGAACCATACCTCTTGGTCAAGATGACTAAGGATCCCGTTTTTTTATGAAGCGGGCAAGTGATTTATTGGAAATGATACATGCTGATGTATGCAATCCAATGAGTCTTGTAGCGTGCAGTGGATATCATTATTTTGTTACCTTCAGTGATGATTTGAGTAGATATAGTGTATATTTACTTAATGAAACACAAGTCTGAATTGCTTGAAAGGTTCAAGCAAATTCAGAGTGAAGTTTAAGATCATCATGACAAGAAGATAAAAATGTTTGCGATATGATCGTGGAGGTGAATATCTGAGTTACGAGTTTGGCATACAACTTTAGACAATGTGAAAGTTGTTTCACAACTTACGCCACCTGGAACACCATAGTGTGATGGTGTATCCGAACGTCATAGTCGTACTCTATTGGATATGGTGCATGCTATGATGTCTCTTATCATTTTGTTACTGTAATTTTGGGGTTATGCATTAGAGACAACTACATTCACTTTAAATAGGGCACCATCTAATTCCGTTGAGATGACACCGTGTGAATTATGGTTTGATAGAAACCTAAGCTGTCATTTCTTAATGTTTGGGGTTGCGACGCTTGTGTGGAAAATGTTTTCACCTAATGAGCTCGAACCCAAAGCGGACAAATGCATCTTCATAGAATACCCTAAGAACAAGTTGGGTGAACCTTCTATCTCAGATCCAAGCATAAAATGTTTGTTGCTAAAACTGGGTCGTTTCTCGAGGAAAAGTTTCTCTTGAAAGAATTGAGTGGGAGGAGGATAGAACTTGATGAGGTTATTGAACCTCTGCTTTAACTAGAAAGTAGCACATCGCAGAAAGATGTTTCTGTGAATCCTACATTAGTTGAAGAGGAAGTTAATGATGATGATCATGAAGCTTCAGATCAAGTTACTATCGACCTACGAGGAAAATAGAACTCGATGAGGTTATTGAACCTTTACTTCAACCAGAAAGTGGCGCAACGCAGAAAGATGTTTCTGTGAAACCTACGTCAGTTGAAGAGGAAGTTAATGATGATGATCATGAAACTTCGGATCAAGTTACTATCGAACTTCGTAGGTCGACAAGGACATGTACTGCTACTGAGCGGTATGACAACCCTGTCTTGGAGGTCATGTTGTTGGACAACGATGAACCTACGCACTATGGAGAAGCGATGATGGGCCCGGAAACCAACAAATGGTTAGAGGACATGAAATCCGAGAAAGGATCCATGTATGAAAACCAAGTATAGACTTTGGTGGACTTGCTCGTTGTACGGCAGGTCGTTAAGTACAAATGGATCTTTAAAATGAAGACAAACGCTGATGGTAAATGTTACCATTTGTAAAGCTCGATGAGACGTTCATAGAGTTGACTGCGATGAGACGTTCTCACTCGTAGCGATGATAAAGTCTATTGGAATTATGTTAGCAGTTGCTACATTTTTCAATTATGAAATCTGGTAGATGGATGCCAAAACATCGTTTCCTTCCTTAAGGAAAGGTTGTATGAGATACAACCAGAAGGTTTTGTCACTCCTAAGGATGCTAAAAGGTGTGCAAGCTTCAGTGATTCTTCTATGAACTGAAGCAAGCATCTCGGAGTTGGTATATACACTTTGATGAGGTGATCAAGGTTTTTGAGTCTATACAAAGTTTACGAGAAACTTGTATTTGCAATAAAGTGAGTGGGAGCACTATAGAGTTTCTGATAAGTATATGTGGTTGACATATTGCTATTCAGAAATGATGTAGAATTTCTGGAGAGCATAACGGTTGTTTGAAAAGAGTTTTTCAAAGGATTACCTGGATGAAGCTACCTAATTGTTGAGCATCAAGATCTATAAAGATAGATCAATATGTTTGATAAAACTTTCAATGAGTACATACCTTGACAAGATTTTGAAAGAGTTCAAAATGGATTAGTGAGAGAGAGAAGTGTTCTCGCCTGCTTTGTAAGGTATGAAGTTGAGTGTGACTCAAAGCTCGACCAAGGCAGAAGAAAGAGAAAGGATGAATGTCGTCCCCTATGCCTTAGCCATAGGCTCTGTATAGTATGCCATGCTGTGTACCGCACCTGTGTGTGCCTTGCCATGAGTCTGTCAAGGGGTACAAGAGTAATCCAGGAGTGGCTCACTGGACAGCAGTCAAGATTATCCTTAGTAACTAAAAACTAAGGAGATGTTTCTCGATTATAGAGGTGATAAAGTGTTCATCGTAAAGAGTTACGATGATGCAAGCTTTAACACCAATCCGGATGACTCGTAGTAGCAATCTGGATACGTATAGTGAAGCAGCCATTTGGAATAGTACCAAGTGGAGTGTGGTAGCAGTGTTTACGGTTTGACATACACATTTGCAAAGTACACACGGATTTGAATGTCGCAGACCCGTTGACTATAACACCTCTCTCACATGCAAAGCATGATCGAGCCCCAGAAATCATTGGGTGTGAGATTCATAACAACGCAAATCACATGGTGATGTGAACTAGATTATTGACTCTAGTGCAAGTGGGAGACTGTTGGAAATATGCCCTAGAGGCAATAATCAATTAGTTATTATCATATTTCCTTGTTCATGATAATTGTTTATTATCCATGCTATAATTGTATTAATTGGAAACATGGATACATGTGTGGATACATAGACAAACACAATGTCCCTAATATGCCTCTAGTGAACTAGCTCGTTGATTGAAATATGGTTAAGGTTTCCTAGCCATGGACATGAGATGTCATTTGATAATGGGATCACATCATTAGGAGAATGATGTGATGGACAAGACCCAAACTACAAATGTAGCTTATGATCGTGTCAGTTTATTGCTACTGTTTTCTGCATGTCAAGTATATGTTCCTATGACCATGAGATCATGCAACTCACAGATATCGGAGGAGTACCTTGTGTGTATCAAACGTTGCAACGTAACTGGGTTACTATATAGGTGCTCTACAGGTGTCTCCAAGGGTATCTGTTGAGTTGGCATGGATCAAGACTCGGATTTGTTACTCCGTGTAACGGAGAGGTATCTCAGGGCCCACTCGGTAATACACCATCACAATAAGCCTTGCAAGCAATGTGACTAAGTGTTGGTCACGGGATCTTGTATTAGGGAACGAGTAAAGAGACTTGCCAGTAACGAGGTTGAACTAGGTATGGAGATACCGACGATCAAATCTCGGGCAAGTAACATACCGAAGAACAAAGGGAACATCAGACGGGATTAACTGAATCCTTGACATAGAGGTTCGACCGATAAAGATCTTCGTAGAATATGTAGGAACCAATGTGGACATCCAGGTCCCGCCATTGGTTATTGACCGTACAGGTGTCTCGGTCATGTCTACATAATTCTCGAACCCGCAGGGCCTGCACACTTAAGGATTGGTGACGTTTTGGTAGTATAGAGTGATGTAGGGTGGTGACTGAAGTTTGTTCGGAGTCCCGGATGAGATCCTGGACGTCACGAGGAGTTTCGGAGGTAAAGATTCATATATAGGAAGTCCTGTTTTGGTCGCCGGAAAAGTTCCGGGCTTATCGGTAGTGTACCGGGAATGCCGGTAGTGTACCGGGAGACCTCCGGGAGGTGTATTTCGACCCAAGAGGCTTCATGGGATGTGGGAGAGTATTAACCAGCCCTTAGTGGGCTGGTGGAATAGCCACAACAGGCCCATGCGGCTGGGGGAAGAGTCCGAAAGGAAAAAGAGTGGAAAAAGGCAAAAAGGGAGAGTCCTACTCCTACTAGAAGTGGAGGAGGAATAGGACTCCTCCCCCTTGGCTTCGGCCAACTCCAAGAGGGCCTCAGCCCTGCGCTAGCCCCCGTCCTCCTCTCCTCCTATATATACTGGTGGAATAGAAGGGTTTTGCATAGAATTTATGGCCACGTGCTACCCATTCCACCGGTGCTCCTCCAGATCGGTTTTCCGCAGTGCTTAGGCGAAGCCCTGCCGAAATTACTCCACCACCATCGCCCGAGCGCCATCAGGCTGCCAGAGAACTCTTCTTCCTATCCACTCCTCCTTGCTGGATCAAGACGGTGGAGATCATCATCAAGCTGTACGTGTGCTGAACGCGGAGGTGCCGTTCGTTCGGTGCTAGATCGGAAGGATCGATATCAAGTTCGTGAGACGGATCGTGATCAAGTTCCTGGGACGGATCTTGATCGGATCGCGGGACGGATCGTGATTGGATCGCGGGACGCATGGCGATTTGGATCGCAAAGACGTTCGACTACACCAACCGCGTTTCTTAACGCTTCCCGCTTAGCGATCTACAAGGGTATGTAGATCCACTCTCCCTATCGTAGATGCTCATCACCATGGATAGATCTTCGTGTGCGTACGAAATTTTTTGTTTCCCATGCAACGTTCCCCAACAGCTGGTTGTGCTTGTGCTCACCTACAGGTCTGTTCCAGCATACCGTATCGAAAAAGACTGTCTCTTATTTGCGATTTGTCTAAATCAGCGTATATGAACTAATTCTACTTTATCCAGTCAATAATTAATTGAAAGGTCATATTTAATTTAAAAGTGCATATGCAAGCAAGAAACGGAAGGCATGCTAAATGCACTACTAGAGTCAAGAAAAAAAACAAAACTACAAACCAAACTACTTGAGTAAGAATCTATTCTTTTTTTTCATTCGTAAGCGCATGAAGAAACTTATTTCACTCTAGCAATGAGCAAAAATAGTTGACAAGATAGTTGAAAAAATTCTTTCTTTCCTCTTCCTACTACATACACGGCTATAATCGTTATATATTCGATTCTTTTTTTAAATATTTCTGTATCTCTTTTCTTTCCATTGTGAGTAAAAGGGAACATCAGTGGCTCAAGTATGTTCATTGGTATCATACTGTGGCAGTAGATCCTGGTCTCTTTCTCTCAGCTTTCATAAGCACCTTTCGTCTCTCGTAGCTGTATGGAAGGCAAGGAGAAGATCCGCATATTGTCCTTATGGGTCCTCTTTTTGATGAGGTTGCTAATAAGGGTAAAGTAATCCCAATGCTTTTTCCCTCGGTAAGGAACACTTATGGCATCTAAGGTACGCAATTTCTTGTGTTCACGTTTAGCTCCTTAAACAACTTTGTATCATTCGATACCACTAAGTAGCGGTTAATCGGACATTCCAGAGAGTGAGAGGTCCTTCGGGAAAGAAGAAGCCTAGCCTAACATTGAAATCAAAGTGTCGTAGAGCTCGGTGAGACGGTGGGCTAAGACACGAGTTGCAACAATTGTCTAATTGTTGGAGTCAGGTTAGTAGCAATGAGCAAAGGCAATTTAAGCATTGCATGGTCTGTATTGATGTCAACTCAGCTATTCTGGAGTTTGTCTTTGAGCTCCCATTTCGTTATGCTGATTTGGGTAATCTTAATCCCCGCTTGAGGGCACCGAATGCATACAGCTTCCCGAATGCACCAGCGTGGGGACCCGCTGGCTCTCCAGGGGGGAATAATGTTGCACCTGATGCTGCAAATAAGGTCTACACCTCCCACTGTAGTAAGAGAGATCCGGTTTCACATTATTTATCTTGTGTCTGCCACTTCAACAAAGAAAGCTCTATAGCTCAGTTGGTTTGCGAAGGATTGGATTGATAACTGGTTGCAACAATGCTAAAATCTCTCTCTTACGACAACATGTTGGCCGGTTTCAACGACGTTACTAAGTAGTCATGTTCACGTGGTCTCGCCCAATGGCTCTGCTATTTTATCAAAAGAGAATATGTCATTGCATCAAAAGTAAAGAACATTATATAAGCTAATTTAAGATTGAGATTTCTAATCATGAATCAAGTATTTGAGTTAGACTATATACAACTTAATTCGATTGATTTTTCAAGACTCTTAAATCGGTTAATTGGGTCAACTTAACTTACTCAATTTTGAGCTCTTTCGTGGAAGCTGTTTTCTCGCAGCAATCCATACCTTTATTTTCTTAATTTTTACGCGCATATGTGAGGACACACGCGTATTCTCTTTCTATAAGGAGAAGCCAATCTTTTTGGAATTCCCCCGGTGTGCATCACAACTGCACACTCATTTTATCTTCAAAAGTGTGTCCTGCTGCATTCGTTTTTTGATTGATCGGAATTTTCGATTCATAAGGCAGTCCCTTTGGGCACCATAGGGAATGGATACTGAAAACATGATGAATGCATCCAAAACCAGATGAATGCATCGATAAAGTGGAATAATTTGAATGGATTGTGCATCTGAATAGAAGGCGACGCCGGTCATTCCTTATATTTTGGATCTATTTAGTTTCTTTTTGAGTGCATTCCTCAGATTTCTTGTGCATCTTTTCCTTATATTCCATGAGGCGAATCTCTCTATTCCATTGGTTGAGCTACTTCTTTCTTCTTTTAACAAGTGGATTCCTCCTCTTCTTAGAGGGTCATTTCACTCTTTTGTGTTTATGGTTTATCATGCGCGTACGTGGGGACGCACGCGTATTCCGAATATTGGGTCCGTCCAACTAGGCATCGCCGAAACCTCCATATTTTACTTAAGCTGAGCCACAGAAGAGGTTCCATTGCAAAGCGAGATCCAAAGGTTCGGGTACTATGAGCATCACAGCCTCAAGATTCGCTCGGTGGATCGCCTGTGAGATGTTATTTTGTTGGATTGGGCCACTACGGAGATGAACTTGTCTGAAAATCAAGCTCGACAATGCCTATTTCCCAAGAGCGAATGTGATTCTACAGGATTTTTATATAGGAGAAAAGGAATGCCATTCATTATGAGGGACCAGGTTATAGAGCTTTTTAGTAAGGGCATGAGAACCTGTGAATAGAGGAACACGATACGGATACGTAATGGTGACTACAGAAGCTCTATTGACTGAAATCCACCCTCACCAGTCATCTCCTCCCCTTCATATGTGCTCGTGCTCCCTAGAATAATGGCTTGCAAGCTCCAAATGGGAAGTCAATGAGGTAATAGGGAAAAGGAACTGCCTACTTGCCACGAATAATACATCTCTTTTTTCCACTCTTGATAGATCTTATACAAGATGCCGACTCATCCCCTTTCTTAGACATGTCGAAGCCACTCCTCATACTGGTAGTTCAGCTCTTGTTATTCTTTCTATATCCATGCAAGTGAAGCGTTTTGATCAATGAAAAGAAAACATCGTGATATTGTGATGCTTGGGTCCCCTCCCCACTATAGGCACTGTCCCCGCCCTTGTTGCATCTTAGGATCCGCTACAGCAAAACTTGTCAATCCGATGTTGAATGCACCCATATTCCAGAGGGTCAGTAGCTTGCTATTGTCCGCCACTAAAACCCATTATTATTCAAAGATGAATCAATTGATGGTGTGCCCGGAAGCGACAAAGATAGACGAAGGAAGGCGCTTGCGACATAGGTGGTAGTGAGTGGGAAGTGCTGCTATGTTCAGCCATGCTTTCCCCTCTTGACCCAAAGCCTCCATGTGTAACCTCCGATCGAAATTAAATCACAATAGTTCTTCAACATTTAGACAATGATATAGCTAGTGGAAAAGTAAAGGAAAATCGTATTGCTTAGGGCTCGAGATGGATAAGATAGGTAGTCACACCGTTACTCATACAAGGCTATGGCTCCACTCATGTTTGTTGATCCAGTTGCCCATTTCACCCAGAAAACTTCCATATTCCACTTTTTTAGATAGAAAAGAATTCGAACCAATGAATTCATTCCATAGAAGCATTCCTGTAAGTTTAGTGCTCCTCCCCAACACCAGTATCCCATCGATTGGATACCCTGAGAGCACTCTGCACTGATTGAGAGTATGAGTATAGGTGTTTTGAAAGTCGAGAGGAAAGTGTCAAGAACATGACAGTAGCGCTTGCTAATCATAGTTCTAGATCTGGGGCAAGCATGGGATTGTCTGAAACATAGACAGAATTAGTTTTTTTCTCCAATTTAAAGCAATTGCTGCGCTAAAAATAATAAGATGGTTCTAGGGGCAGCCTCGCCTAATAACTCATAATATAAATGCGCTTATGTCTGTGTCAAGGCCATAGAAGCAGCAGTATCAAAGTCGTCTGGTCTCTGAAGTAAAACAACAGCTCGAATTTGCCTACTAAGTAAGACCTTCACCTCAATAAATATAGTAGTTAAGGTAGTGAAGAATGTAGGACCCAAATCTAGCCTATAAGCTAACATGTGATGCATTGCAGCTTCCTCCACAAACGTTGGATTACTTAATGCACAATGGCAAAACGGGATGAAGAATGTGCAAGTTTGGGGGACATAATAGGGGCTTTGTTTCATTATAGGGGTGGTCCAGAGAGCACCAGTCTAAGCCTACTGTTCTAAATAAATCTATCTTGCAACGTTCATTCAATTTTGGATCATGTCAACGAGCATTGCCTCAGCTATGGTACTAAATCCGCTATCGTTTCTGAGAAGTTTCATTCCAGTCCCCAATCGAATCCAATTGGGTGACTCCTGAAGCCAACTAACTCTTTTTCGATATTGTGAATTCCTTAACTTTTTAATGGCTTGCTTGTTTGTAAGCTCCACGGGCGTGCCAATTCCTTAGTGGGATCCAACCACCATTTACTTTCATTCAATCCAGCAGAGAAGATGCGATTATGTATCATTTCGCCTAATGCCAGACAGACTAAAAGGGGCTTTTGGATACGAAGAATGTTTTCACGTCTTGCTTTGGGTGGTATGCTTCCTCACTGTTGCTATTCTGCCCTTTCCCGGTTGTTAACCACCAAGGAATGTAGGCTAGGACCTGCATGTAATGTTACAGCCTTGCCAATACTCTACAGTTGTTACATCAACATGGGATTGCAAAAGGGAGGGAATTGAAAAAGGCGACTCCTCCTTAGTAGGAATCGTAGCTGAAGCTGCTTCAACTCATAACAAAGCTATTCCAGCACATAAGTTTGGGATGATCTGAGGTCGCTGGTCTCACATGGAAGAGATACGAACCTCCGCTGGACAAACACCTCTTCTGGTATCGACTACTTTTGTTCGTAACGAACAAGCAATGGATTGGGGATTGCCAATAGAAAAAGATACAACCAACCTTGTCTTTTGGAAACCTAGATGACCCCCATTGTAAAGAGAACACGACACCCCTTTCCGTAGGGGCTCGCAAAGGTATTATACTGGATGTGTGCAGAGAGCTAATGAAACTCCATTCCTTTTTCTCTATACTCAACGATCTACTATAGCTTGCTTTTCCATAGCCAACGTATTGACCTGATTCCCTAAGAAAGAGTTGATAGCATCTCAACGCAAGAAGGTAGAGAAGAATCCCTAGCGCAGATGTGCCGAGAGCGGGAAAGCATGTCTTCCCCCAGAAGACGGTCTTCCTCTTATTTCTTATATGAATAACTAAAATCAATCCTCACTTGTATTAACTTCATGAGTGAAGAGATAGAGAAACCCTCAATACCGGCACTGCTCCTATCAAAATGAAATAATTGGATTTGTTTCCCCACTTCCTCCACGGGATTCGTACATCGGATGAGGATTCCTACAATGGTACAACAGATCAATCCATTCAAATTAATGAAACCATTAGGTACACCCCGTGATCTACTCTATTTTGAGATTTTCTAATGTTGAGAGACTATCGAAAGAAAAGCGAAGGTTGTTATTCCATATTTGTTGCCGGTAAAGGAACAGCTGAACGGGTATCTTTTGCAAAGCAAAGGCTTTGGTTGAATCGTATTGAGTTCCGGGTAGTAGAGTCCTCGGCTTCGATTCTTTCCAACAACGGTATGGTTGACTTTCGAACAACGGCCACAATGTAGGTTCGTACTCGATTGATTGGCTTCCTTCCTATTAACTTGCCATGTTTCCCCAATCTATCTGCTTTCACCAATTTAGGTGCCACAAATGTTTCCTTTTCCAGACAGTTTGATAAGCATGAAAGCTGGCCTGTGACTTGCCTTGCTTCTGACTCTAAACCGTTCTAAACAGATTCTTTCTGCATACTGATGTTGCCAGTTATGCCTAGGTGATAGATGTATGTTGCTGGATTGGAAAGCTATACGATCCCTTTTATTCAATTATGACAGCTAAGAGGAATTGGGGATGGCCCCACTAGAGTTTCCAAAATTAATTGAATTGAACCCTATTGTTTTTAACTACAAATTCCATAGTATCAATACAATAACCTTTGAGAAATTGTGAGAATGGGAAGATGCAATCATCTAGATGGTGAAAATAGCTGAGAGTTGAGCAACCCCTAAAAGCACTCACAATGAATGGTACCAGCGGATACCAACTAGATAGAAACATGCTGAGAAATCTCTGTTATAGCTGAAACTAATATACCAATCCTATCCGTGACCCTTTCCACATTGTTTTCTGAGTCACCTAACCTATGACTTCTTTTTCTTTTAAGCTTTAATAACCTTAACATTCGAATCTGCATCTGCTATTTCAGTTTTGTCTAAAGATACTATACTATTCTTTGATCACTTGAAACATAGTAGAAAGCATCTAAAACAGATATTTTTGTGGATTCCCTCTCCTTGTGGGCTGGACTCCTTTCTACATGGACAGACATGAAAGTGGAATCTGAGGAATTAGCTGGAACAGAATCACCGTAGCTTTGAACGACTATATCCCCTCTTCTATCTACATATGGATACCCTTGGTCATTAGTAAAGGTTAGATGATTTTAGCCGTTGAAAGGCATGAGGTATCATATCTCCATAGATCTCTGGTGGAGAAGCTCGACATTCTAAAGATCTCGTACTTTTGAAGTTGTTGATGATCAACCGAAGTAGCAGCCTATCTTGAATAGGAGACGTAGTGGTCAATGTGCCTCAGTTGGGGAACTTCTATCCAGCTTCTGGTGATTCACCCTCCACTTTCACTTTATCCTTTGGACCAGGGCCAGCAACTTCCAAAGAAGGGGCATATGCAAGCGGCGGGAGACCATGGATACCTTTTTTATGTCTCATTTTGGTTGAAATGGGTAAACAGCTCGTAGAGAAGGAAGCCCTCGGTATCCTAATATTTCTGAACTCCGCGAAGAACAATTCCATGCATATGGATAATCAGAAGTCTTTGGGTAGACCGCACTAAAGAAGACGAAAGTGATGATTTGCCAGTGTTGGATTTATGAAAACGAACATCAATATCGTTGAGCTCACCTAAAATTATCAACCGATCACTACAAACTTCATGCCATAGTTGTTGAGCTCACTTAGGAACTTTTTTGCATGATTCAAATGAAAAATCTTTCTCAACGATTCCTATTCTACTAACAAGAGTAGACATGCAAAATTAATTTGTTACTAAAGAGAAAACCGTTCTAGTTGTTCCTGAATAGCTTCCTTACAAAGGATTTCCGCTTGCTCGGTGAATGTCCTGCTAGAAGATAGAATTTATTGGAATTGAGGTTGAGTACCTTTTAGGTGTTTACGTAACTCATTTAGAAATTTCCTTACCTTTGCAATTTCTAATGAATCAAGATATCCTCTTGTTCCGGTATAAATAGTAGCTATCTGCTCTTCCACTGGGTGAGGATTTGCCTGGGATTTTTTAAGCAATTCCCTTAATCGTCGACCCCTTGCCAATTGATTCTGACTTGTTTTAGCGAGAGCAGAGGCGAATTGTGCAAAGGCTTGTAACTCTGCGGATTGAGCTAGTTCCAATTTTGATTTGCCAACTACTTGTTTCATGGCTTTAATTTGAGCCGTGGATCCTACTCTGGAAACAGAAATACCCACATTAATAGAGGGTCGAATTCCGGCATTGAATAGGTCCACAGATAAGAATATTTGTCCATCTGGAATGGAGATTACATTAGTAGGAATATAGGTGGAAACGTCTCCAGATTGAGTCTCAACTATTGGTAAAGCGGTCATACTTCCTTCGCCTAAAAGAGAATTTAATTTAGCGGTTCTTTCTAAAAGGCGTAAATGCAAATAAAAAACATCCCCTGGATAAGCCTCACGGCTGGGAGGTCTTCTTAATAGAAGGGACATTTGGCGATAAGCTTGTGCCTGTTTGGAGAGATCATCATAAATTATTAAAGTATGCCGTTCGTGGTACATAAAATACTCAGCTAGGGCTGCTCCTGTATAAGGAGCGAGGTATTGTAATGTAGCAGATGAATCCTCCATTTCAGCTACTACAATAGTGTATTCCATGGCCCCCTCCTCATGAAAAGTAGTTACTACTTCAGCTACGGAGGATGCTCTTTGATCGATAGCTACATAAACACATATTACACCTTGCCCTTTTTTCTTGAGAATTATATCTATGGCTACTGCTGTTTTGCCAGTCTGTCTATCCCCAATAATGAACTCTCGCTGGCCGCGCCCTATATGGATCATCAAATCAATAGCAATTCTAAATGTTTGAAGGGGTTCATATACAGAATGCCTGGAAATTCTACCCAGAGCAGGAGATTCAATTAAGCGAGATTCCGAAGCTACAATTTCGCCTCTCCCATCAATAGGTTTAGCCAAAGCATTTATAACACGACCCAAGTTATATAGGCTCATGGGTATCTGAGCAATTCTTCCTGTTGCTTTTACAAAACTGCCCTCTTGATGCTAAACCATAGCTCTAACTGAGTCAAATTCCACAATTTCTAAGAACGATTTGCTTTTTTTCATTTTCCACTGTGAAAGCTTCTCTCAATCCCTCCCTAGTTCTTTCTTTCCTGTCTATAGGCTTACCTGGTTGACCGCACACATTCTTTGTTCTGTTGTGGAATCAAACCACAGAGCTTGCGCAATTGGGATTTAGAGTCCCATGCGTAAAACTAAAGAGGATTTTCAGTCCTCTGCTCTACCAACCAGAACCTAGAAGGACACTTCACACTCGATTTGACACAGCTAGACTGGAAACACTGTGTGTCAAGAGCACAGACCCGAGTATAGAATACTTTTTGGAGTATGTTGGTAAGGTCCGGTCATCCACTTATGTGCTTGCACTTCTGCGTAACTAGGGGTGCAAGTCTAGTACAGCATACTTTCATAATTGAATCAAAAGCGTCGATACATGAAAAATCTCTATATATGATATTTATGACACAGAATGTTGTTCTTTCAACATGATTCCTCAAAAAAAAATTCATTGTATCTAACTCTCCGTTCCACTTTGGTTTTCGACTAATAATTACCATGATGAATTTCTCTTACTGCTTGGTTCCGCATTGGATTTTGGAAACTTTTGTTTAGAAAGTGGTGTCACGACCGTGGGGATCAAATGGATGGTTCAGGAAAGTCTAGTGAAGTGGCACGGTCTAATCATATATATGACCATAGTGGTATAGTTCCATAGAAAACTACTGGAGGCCACCGAAATGATTTCCATGCTCCATTGGATGATTTGACGATATCGCAGTATCAAGCTAGAATGGTTTCAATTTGTAGGACGGGAAAGAAACCTCATCCTTTGGTGCACACTAACCGATGAAGCTCAACCCTCTCTCGAACTGAGCTATTTCCGCTTTTTCTAACAAAAAGTTTGAGTAGTTTAGTGAAAAAACGCTCAAGCTTTCTTCCATCCTTCCTAGCTCCTCGAGCTTGCATCCGCTTGACGCCTTTTTCATTGTTCGTTCTGAGATGGATTTGAACCACTCTCTCCATTTGGATTTCGAGTCCAAAAGGCCCTGCGAAAGAGGATTTTCAGTCCTATGCCCACTGCCAGCAAGAACCAATATTTCTCTGTTATATTCTGTTTTTTCTTTGTCAGCTAGCACAATTTGGATTTCGAGTCCAATGCGCTAATGCTTTCTTTAGTTTTCTTGCTATTTCTCCGGCCTTTGACCATGTCTCCCTAACAATTTCAGTACATATGGCGCAAGACGATTCCACATATATATCGAGGTCGGAACGGGATCGGGTGTTTTCACGTCTCACCGTAGTGCCCCGTTTGTCTTGATTGGTGATTGATAAACAAGAAGTAAAATGGAAAAGTAGAAAATCTACATGTTTATACCGTTGAGGTCCTTAGTTTAGTCAAGTAGGCGAGGGCATTTCCATCGCGAAGGATTCAATCCAGCCACTAGTTCCCCTACGGCTACCTTGTTACGATGTCACCCCAGTCGAAGACCTCACCAAGGTATGCGCCAATAAGACCACCAAAGGCCTTTGTGGCACTAGTGGTACATAGAAGTCATGGGTGATCATTGGTCCGATGCTTCAGGCAAAACCAATTCCCAGGGTGTGACGGGCGGTGTGTACAGGGCATGGGTACATATTCACCGCGGCATGCTGATCCGCGATTACTAGCGATTTCAACTTCATGTTCCCGAGTTGCAGAGAACAATCTAAACTGAGGTAATCTTTCCGGATTCGCTCCACCTTACAACCTTGCTTCCCATTGTCATTGCCATTGTAGCACGTGTGTGGCCCATCCCATAAGGGCCATGCGGACTTGACGTCATCCCCACCTTCCTCCAGTATCTCACTAGCAGTCCCTCGTGAGTGCGACCTGCACCTTTTTCTTTGTTTCGGAGCGGGGCGCGTACTATTACCACTACGTACCACACCACTGGGCGGCTGACCTTCATGCCGGGTCTTCCTCCGCCACCACCTCGACGTCGTCGTAACCAATTTCAACCAAACCTCCATGCTCACTTGTACTTTGACGTCACTATAGGTAGGTCTCCATGGGTCTTGGGCAAGACGACTTCGGTTCACATGTGAAAGTGCTTTGAAAGGCACTGGCTCCTAATGGTGAAATTCTTGCCCAAAGCACAACTACGTGCTGGCACTCAATCAAGTAGTAGCGCTGGCACGTCACTCGGCTCCTCGGCTCACTTCGGTGGCAATTTCTCCTTAGGTGCATGTCTCAGCAACACAAAACGAGAGTTTTGCTCGTTATAGGACTTGACCAAACATCTCACGACACGAGCTGACGACAACCATGCAACACCTGTATGAAAGTTAGTACCATCCTGTTAAGGACAGGTTTTGTTGTTCATATGTCAAGGGCTGGTAAGGTTTTGCGTGTTGTATCAAATTAAACCACATGCTCCACCGCTTGTGCAGCCCCCCGTCAATTCCATTGAGTTTCGGTCTTGCGACCGTACTCCCTAGGCGGAGTGTTTCACGCGTTAGCTGGGCCCCTAATCCACATAGACCAAGGGCGAACACTCATTGTTTATGGCATGGACTACCAGGGTATCTAATCTTGTTTGCTCCCCATGCTTTCGCACCCCAGCATCGGTAGGGACCCTGAGATCTGCCTTCGCTTTTGGCATTCCTTCAAAGATCTACAGATTTCACCCCTACACCCGAAATTCCGCTCTCCTCCGTCTCACTCAAGTGAATTGGTTTGAAGAGCATTCCGCCCCTTTTTTGGCGACTTTCACTTTCAACCCGATTCACCGCCTACGTGCCCTTTACGCCCAGTCATTCTGAAGAACACTTGCCCTCCCGTCGTACAGCGGCTGCTGGCACGGAGTTAGCTGGGGCGACTTCCTCGAGTCTTGTCATTATTGCGCACTCGACGAAAGAGCTTTACAAGCGGCATTACCCTTCTTCACTCACACTATTTTGCTGGATCGGGCTTTCGCCCATTGTCCAAGATTCCCCACTATTGCCCCGCGTGGGAGTCCGGGCCGTGTCTCAGTCCCAGTGTGGCTGATCATCCTAAAAGACCATCTAAGCATCATTGGCTTGGTCAGCCTTTACCTGACCAACTACTTAATACTACGCAGGCTCATCAAACAGTGCTTTTGAGCTTTCTTCAGGATTTGGATCAAACTGTTCGGCAGATTCCCACGCGTTACACACCCGTTCGCCACTTTGTTCTCAACTATACCGATTCCAGCAAACAAAGGCCATTAGGTCAAAGCCATAGCGCGCGCCCTGTAGTTTTGAAGCAGGGCGAGAAAACTTTAGCTAGGAGCCTCTTTTCCTTCTGCCCAGCTCCCCGAAAACAACGTTCGACTTGCATGTGTTAAGCATATAGCTAGCGTTCCTTCTGAGCCAGGATCAAACTCTGATTTTGACTATGACTGGGCCGAACAGTGGTAGAACCTAGTGAACCGGGCCTACTACTAAACATTGATTCTCTCTCCTAACCACTCTTAAATATGTGAAATACACGGAATCGATCCAAAACTACAAGCAAGGGAATCAACTCTTATTGCCGTAAAGGAAAAATAACCCCTTTCCTTTATATATCTATACAAGGAACAAGTAGCCTTCGCCACCTATTCCTGAATTAAGGGAATGCGATAAAGATTTCTCTATGTCAATTCAAAACAAAAGAAACGGATGACTGAATCCTATAAATGGAATTATTTTGGGAAGAGCTTGCGCCTATGTTTCTATAAAAATCACCTATGTGGAACGTGTTGGAAATATGCCCTAGAGGCAATAATAAATTAGTTATTATCATATTTCCTTGTTCATGATAATCGTTTATTATCCATGCCATAATTGTATTGATCGGAGACTTAAATGCATGTGTGGATACATAGACAAAACCATGTCCCTAGTATGCCTCTAATGGAATACCTCGTTGATCAAAGGATGGTTAAGGTTTCCTAGCCATGGACATGAGATGTCATTTGATAACGGGATCACATCATTAGGAGAATGATGTGATGGATAAGACCCAAACTACAAACATAGCATATGATCGTGTCAGTTTATTGCTACTGTTTTCTGCATGTCAAGTATATGTTGCTATGACCATGAGATCATGCAACTCACGGATATCGGAGGAGTGCCTTGTGTGTATCAAACGTCGCAACATAACTGGGTGACTATAAAGGTGCTCTACAGGTATTTCCGATGGTGTTTGTTGAGTTGGCATGGATCGAGACTGGGATTTGTTACTCCGTGTGACGGAGAGGTATCTCAGGGCCCACTCGGTAATACAACATCACAACAAGCCTTGCAAGCCATGTGGCTAAATGTTAGTCATGGTATCTTGTATTACAGAACGAGTAAAGAAACTTGCCAGTAACGAGGTTGAATTAGGTATGGAGATACTGACGATCGAATCTTGGGCAAGTAACATATCGAAGAACAAAAGGAACGTTATACGGGATTAACTGAATCCTTGACACAGAGGTTCGACCGATAAAGATCTTCGTAGAATATGTAGGAACCAATGTGGATGTCCAGGTCCCGCCGTTGGTTATTGACCACAGAGGTGTCTCGGTCATGTCTACATAGTTCTCGAACCCGCAGGGTCTGCACACTTAAGGTTCGGTGACGTTTCGGTAGTGTAGAGTTATGTATGGTGGTGACCGAAGGTTGTTCGGAGTCCCGGATGAGATCCCGGACATCACGAGGAGCTCCGGAATGGTCCGGAGGTAAAGATTCATATATAGGATGTCCCAGTTTGGTCGCCGGAAAAGTTTCGGGCTCATCGGTAGTGTACCGGGAGTATCGGTAGTGTACCGAGAGTGCCGGTAGTCTACCGGGGGACCTCCGGGAGGGGTATTTCGACCCCAAGAGGTCCATGGGCTGTGAGAGAATAATAACCAGCCCTTAGTGGGCTGGGAAAACAGCCACAAAGGCCCATGGCGCAGGAGAGAAAGTCCTAAAGCAAAAAGTGGAAAATCAGCCAATAGGAGGCAATCCTACTCCAACTAGGATTGGAGGTGAAGTAGGATTGCTCCCACCTCCTATTTCGGCTGAACCAAAGGCCTTGGCTGGCTCTACTCTCCTCTCCTCCTATATATACTAGTGGATTGGGTGGTTTTTGGACAGAATTTCCGGCCACGTGCTACCCGTTTCACCGGTGCACAGTTTCTCCTCTAGATCGGTTTTTCGCAGCGCTTAGGCGAAGCCCTGTCGGAATCACTCCACAACCATCACCGGAGCGCCGTCACGCTGCCGGTGAACTCTCTCTCCTCTCCACCTCCTCTTGCTGGATCAAGACGGTGGAGATCGTCATCAAGCTGTACGTGTGCTGAACGCGGAGGTGCCGTCCGTTCGGCGCTAGATCGGAAGGACCGTGATCGAGATCGCGAGACGGTTCGTGATGAGATCGCGGAACGGATCATGATGAGTTCGCGGGACAGATCATGATCAAGATCGTGAGACGGATCGTGATGAGATCGCGGGACGGATCGTGATGAGTTCACGAGACGGATCGTGATTGGATCGCGGGACGGATCGTGATGAGATCGCGGGACGCTTGGCGATTTGGATCGCGAAGATGTTCGACTACACCAACCGCGTTTCTTAACGCTTCCCGCTTTGCGATCTACAAGGGTATGTGGATCTGCTCTCCCTCTCGTAGATGCTCATCACCATGGACAGGTTTGTGTGTGCGTAGGAAAATTTTTGTTACCCATGCGACGTTCCCCAACAGTGGCATCATGAGCTAGGTTGATGGTTCGATGAGATCTCGAGTGGAACACAAAAGGTTTGTGGGCGTTCATGCATAGATTGCTTCCTCCCTTGGTCATATTTTGGTTCAGCGGGATTGTGAGATGAAGCGACCCGGACCAACATTACTCGTACGCTTACGAGAGACCGGTTCCCTCGACGCAACTTGTTGCCTAGATGGCTTGCGGGTGACAGTTTCTCTCACTTTAGTTGGATCGGATCCGACAAAGGCGGTCCTTGAGAAGGTTGAAAAGCAATCTATGTATCACCGTTGTGGTTTATGCGTAGGTGAGAATCGTTCTTGCTAGATACCCGTAGCAGCCACGTAAAACTTGCAACAACAATTAGAGGACGTCTAACTTGTTTTTGCAGGGTATGTTGTGATATGATATGGCCAATTACATGATGTGATATATGTGATGTATGAGATGATCATGTGATGTATAGATTATCACGACTTGCATGTCGATGAGTACGGCAACCGGCAGGAGCCATAGGGTTGTCTTTAATTATTGTATGACCTGCATGTCAATCATTAAGCGCTATGTAATGCTTTACTTTATCGCTACGGTAGCAATAGTAGTAGAAGCATGGAGGGCGTGACAACCCCGATGGCGACACGTTGATGGAGATCAAGATGATGGAGATCATGGTGTCATGCCGGTGACGATGGAGATCATGCCGGTGCTTTCTAGATGGAGATCAAAAGCACAAGTTCATGGCCATATCATGTCACTTATGATTTGCATGTGATGTTAATCCTTTTTATGCACCTTGTTTTGCTTAGGACGATGGTAGCATTATAAGGTGATCCCTCTCTTAATTTGAAGATAAATTGTGTTCTCCCCGAGTGTGCACCGTTGCGAAAGTTCGTCGTGTTGAGACACCACGTGATGATCGGGTGTGATAGACTCTATGTTCACATACAATGGGTGCAAGCCAGATTTGCACACGCAGAACACTCGGGTTAAACTTGATGAGCCTAGCATGTACATACATGGCCTCGGAACACAAGAAGACTGAAAGGTCGAACATGAGTCATATAGTAGATATGATCAACATAATGATGTTCACCATTGCAGCCACCTTAACTCACGTGATGATCGGACTTGAGTTGGTGAATTTGGATCATGTATCACTCGAATGACCCAAGGGATGTCAATTTGAGTGGGAGTTCTTAAGTAATATGATTAATTGAACTCATTATCATGAACATAGTCAAAGTGTCTTTGCAAATTATGTTGTAGATTACTAGCTCGTGCTGTAGCTCCCTTAAATTTTTATATGATCCTAGAGACATAGAGTTGAAAGATGTTGGTAGCAATATTGCGGACTGGGTCCATGATCTGAGGATTGTCCTCATTGCTGCACAGAAGGCTTATGTCCTTAATGCACCGCTCGGTGCGCCACCCCCTCTAGCATCGTCTATAGATGTTGTGAACATCTGACAGGCACGTTTCGATGACTACTTGATAGTTTAGTGCGTCATGCATTACGGCTTAGAATTGAGGCTCCAAAACGTTTTGAACGTCACGGAACATATGAGATGTTCTAAGAGCAGAGATTGTGATCTCAGGGTCGTGCCCGTGTTGCGAGATATGAGATCTCCAACAAGATTCTTTGCCTGTAAGATGAAGGAGAATAGCTCAACCGTTGAGCATGTACTCAGATTGTCAGTGTACTACAATCGCTTGAATCAAGTGGGAGTTGATCTTCCAGATAAGATAGTGATTGATATAGTTCTCCAAGTCACTGTCACTAAGCTACTAGAACTTGGTGATGAACTATAAATTGCCAGGGATAGAAATAATGATTCCTGAGCTGTTCGCGATGTTTGACACCACGAAGGTATTAATCAAGAAGGAGCGTCAAGTTTTGATGGTTAATCAAACCACTAGTTTCGAGAAGGGCAAGAGCAAGGAGGGAAACTTCATGGATAGCAAGTCAGTTGCTGCTCCAGTGAAGCAACCCGAAGTTGAACTCAAACCCGAGACTAAGTGCTTCTGTTATGAGGTGAGCGGCCGCTGAAGCGGAACAACCCTACATACTTGGTAGATAAGAAGGCTGGCAAAATCGACAGAAGTATATTTGATATACGAGTTATTGATGTGTACCTTGCTAGTACTCCTAGTAGCACCTGGGTATTGGATACCGGTTCGGTTGCTAAATGTTAGTACCTCGAAATAAAAGCTACGGAATAAACGGAGAACTAGCTAAGGGTGAGGTGACGATGTATGTTGGAAATGTTTCCAAGGTTCATGTGATCAACATTGCACGCTCTCTCTACCTTCAGGATTAGTGACGAACCTAAATAAATGTTATTTGGTGTTTTGCGTTGAGCATGAACATGATTAGATCATGTTTGTTGCAACACAGTTATTCTTTTAAGTCAGAGAATAATAGTTATTCTGTTTACATGTATAATAGCTTCAATGGTCATGCACCCAGTGAGAATGGTTTGTTGAAATCTTGATCGTAGTAATACACATGTTCATAACATTGATGTCAAAAGATACAAAGTTAAATAATGATAGTACCACATACTTGTGTCACTGCCGCTAAATGTCATATTGGTATAAAGCGCATGTAGAAACTCCATGCTGATGGATATTTGGACTCATCCGATTTCGAATCGGTTGAGACATGCGAACCATGCCTCTTGGGCAAGATGACTAAAAGACCCCGTTGGATGGAGCGGGCAAGTGATTCATTGGAAATGATACATATTGATGTATGCAATCTAGTGAGTCTTGTAGCGTGCAGTGGATATCGTTATTTTCTTACCTTCACTGATGATTTGAGTAGATATAGTGTATATTTACTTAATGAAACACAAGTCTGAATCGTTTGAAAGGTTCAAGCAAATTCACAGTGAAGTTTAAAGATCATCGTGACAAGAAGATAAAAATGACCACGATATGATCGTGGAGGTGAATATCTGAGTTACGAGTTTGGCATAAAACTTAAGACAATGTGAAATTTGTTTCACAACTAACGCTACCTAGCACACCATGGTGTGATGGTGTGTCCGAACATCATAGTCATGCTCTATTGATATAGTGCATACTGTGATGTCTCTTGTCGTTTTACTACTATAATTTTGGGGTTATGCATTAGAGACAACTACATTCACTTTAAAAAGGGCACCATCTAAATCCGTTGAGATGACACCGCGTGAATTATGGTTTGATAGAAACCTAACCTGTCATTTCTTAATGTTTGGGGCTGCGACGCTTGTGTGGAAAATGTTTTCACCTAATGAGGTCGAACCCAAGGCAGACAAATGCATCTTCATAGAATACCCTAAGATCAGTTGGGTGAACCTTCAATCTCAGATCCTAGTGCAAAGTGTTTGTTGCTTAAACGGATCCTTTCTCGAGGAAATGTTTCTCTTGAAAGAATTGAGTGGGAGGAAGATAGAACTTGATGAGGTTGTTAAACCTTTGTTCAACCAAGGAGTAGCGCAGCGCAGAAAGATGTTTCTGTGAAGCCTACGTTAGTTGAAGAGTAAGTTAATGATGATGATCATGAAGCTTCAGGATCAAATTACTATCGAACTTCGTGGGTCAACAAGGATGTGTACTGCTCCTAAGTGGTACGACAACTCTGTCTTGGAGATCATGTTGTTGAACAACGATGAACCTACGAGCTATGGAGAAGCGATGATGGGCCCGGATTCTGACGAATGGTTAGAGGCCATGAAATCCGAGATAGGATCCATGTATGAAAACCAAGTATAGACTTTGGTAGACTTGCTCGTTAGACGGCAGGTCATTGAGTACAAATGGACCTTTAGAATGAAGACAAACACTAATGGTGAATGTCACCATTTGTAAAGCTCGACTTGTTGCAAAGTTTTTTGTGACAAGTTCAAGGAGTTGACTGCGATGAGGCTTTCTCACTCGTAGCGATGCTAAAAGTCTGTTGGAATTATGTTAGCAGTTGCTGCATTTTCAATTATGAAATCTGGCAGATGGATGTCAAAACATCGTTTCCTTAACGGTTTACTTAAGGAAAGGTTGTATGTGATACAACCAGAAGGTTTTGTCAGTCCTAAGCATGCTAAAAGATGAGCAAGCTTCAGTGATCCTTCTATGGACTGAAGCAAGCATCTCGGAGTTGGAATATACACTTTGATGAGGTGATCAAAGTTTCTGTAGTTTATACAAAGTTTACGAGAAACTTGTATTTGCAATAAAGTGAGTGGGAGCACTGTAGAGTTTCTGATAAGTATATGTGGTTGACATATTGTTGATCGAAAATAATGTAGAATTTCTGGAAGGCATAAAAGGTTGTTTGAAAAGTGTTTTTCAAAGGAAGACCTGGATAAAGCTACCTAATTGTTGATCATCAAAATCTATAGAGATAGATCAAGATGCTTGATGAGACTTTCAATGAGTGCATACCTTGACAAGATTTTGAAAGAGTTGAAAATGGATTAGCCAGAGAAATAGTTCTCGTCTGATTTGTAAGGTGTGAAGTTGAGTGAGACTCAAAGCTCGACAACGGCAGAAGAAAGAGAAAGGACGAATGTCGTACCCTATGCCTTAGCCATAGGCTCTATATTATGCCATGCTGTGTACCCCACCTATGTGTGCCTTGCCATGAGTCTATCAAGGGGTACAAGAGTGGTCCAGGAGTGGATCACTGGACAGCGGTCGGAATTATCCTTAGTAACCAGAGGACTAAGGAAATGTTTCTTGATTATGGAGGTGATAAAGAGTTCGTCGTAAAGAGTTATGTCGATGCAAGCTTTAACACCTATCCGGATGACTAGTAGTAGCAATCTGGATACGTATCGTGGAGCAGCCATTTGGAAATAGTACCAAGTGGAGTGTGGTAGCAGTGTTTACGGTTTGACATAGAGATTTGCAAAGTACACACGGATCTGAATATCGCAGACCCCTTGACTATAAGACCTCTCTCACATGCAAAGCATGATCGAGCCCCAAAACTCATTGGGTGTTAGATTCATAACAATGCGAATCACATGGTGATGTGAACTAGATTATTGACTCTAGTGCAAGTGGGAGACTGTTGGAAATATGCCCTAGAGGCAATAATAAATTAGTTATTATCATATTTCCTTGTTCATGATAATCGTTTATTATCCATGCCATAATTCTATTGATCGGAGACTTAAATGCATGTGTGGATACATAGACAAAACCATGTCCCTAGTATGCCTCTAATGGACTAGCTCGTTGATCAAAGGATGGTTAAGGTTTCCTAGCCATGGACATGAGATGTCATTTGATAACGGGATCACATCATTAGGAGAATGATGTGATGGATAAGACCCAAACTACAAACATAGCATATGATCGTGTCAGTTTATTGCTACTGTTTTCTGCATGTCAAGTATATGTTCCTATGACCATGAGATCATGCAACTCACGGATATCGGAGGAGTGCCTTGTGTGTATCAAACGTCGCAATGTAACTGGGTGACTATAAAGGTGCTCTACAGGTATCTCCGATGGTGTTTGTTGAGTTGGCATGGATCGAGACTGGGATTTGTTACTCCGTGTGACGGAGAGGTATCTTAGGGCCCACTCGGTAATACAACATCACAACAAGCCTTGCAAGCAATGTGGCTAAGTGTTAGTCATGGTATCTTGTATTACGTAACGAGTAAAGAGACTTGCCAGTAACGAGGTTGAATTAGGTATGGAGATACTGACGATCGAATCTCGGGCAAGTAACATACCGAAGAACAAAGGGAACGTTATACAGGATTAACTGAATCCTTGACATAGAGGTTCAACCGATAAAGATCTTCGTACAATATGTAGGAACCAATGTGGACGTCCAGGTCCCGCCATTGGTTATTGACTGTAGAGGTGTCTCGGTCATGTCTACATAGTTCTCTAACCCGCAGGGTCTGCACACTTAAGGTTCGGTGACGTTTCGGTAGTGTAGAGTTATGTATGGTGGTGACCGAAGGTTGTTCGGAGTCCCGGATGAGATCCCGGACATCACGAGGAGCTCCGGAATGGTTCGTAGGTAAGGATTCATATATAGGATGTCCCAGTTTGGTCGCCGGAAAAGTTTCGGGCTCATCGGTAGTGTACCGGGAGTATCGGTAGTGTACCGGGAGTGCTGGTAGTGTACCGGGGAACCTCCGGGAGGGGTATTTCGACCCCAAGAGGTCCATGGGCTGTGGGAGAATAATAACCAGCCCTTAGTGGGCTGGGAAAACATCCACAAAGGCCCATGGCGCAGGAGAGAAAGTCCTAAAGCAAAAAGTGGAAAATCAGCCAATAGGAGGCAATCCTACTCCAACTAGGATTGGAGGTGAAGTAGGATTGCTCCCACCTCCTATTTCGGCCGACCCAAAGGCCTTGGCTGCCTCTCCTATCCTCTCCTCCTATATATACTAGTGGATTGGGCGGTTTTTGGACAGAATTTCCGGCCACGTGCTACCCGTTTCACCGGTGCACAATTTCTCCTCTAGATCGGTTTTCCGCAGCGCTTAGGCGAAGCCCTGTTGGAATCACTCCACCACCATCACCGGAGCGCCATCATGCTGCCGGTGAACTCTCTCTCCTCTCCACCTCCTCTTCCTGGATCAAGACGGTGGAGATCGTCATCAAGCTGCACGTGTGCTGAACGCGGAGGTGCCGTCCGTTCGGCGCTAGATCGGAAGGACCGTGATCGAGATCGCGAGACGGTTCGTGATGAGATCGCGGAACGGATCGTGATGAGTTCGCGGGACAGATCGTGATCAAGATCGTGAGACGGATCGTGATGAGATCGCGGGACAGATCGTGATGAGTTCACGGGACGGATCGTGATTGGATCGCGGGACGGATCGTGATGAGATCGCGGGACGCTTGGCGATTTGGATCGCGAAGATGTTCGACTACACCAACCGCGTTTCTTAATGCTTCCCGCTTAGCGATTTACAAGGGTATGTGGATCCGCTCTCCCTCTCGTAGACGCTCATCACCATGGATAGGTTTGCGTGTGCGTAGGAAAATTTTTGTTTCCCATGCGACGTTCCCCAACAGAACGGATGCTTCTACTTGGTCATCATAGACCAACAAATCCATTTGAGATCTATCTTTCTTTGATGGTAGTGTCCTTTATTCACGCTCACCATATCTGTAGAGCCTAACAACCAAAGCCAACAAGCCTTCGCTCAGAAGCTCTTTCTTCATCTAAGCTTTTAGTAACATTAGCTGTCATCAATAGGGTGGAACGCATTAACAAGTGGAAACCTTGCTTCAAGGTAGATTCTTACATGTTTGGAGTTTTTTCTGGATCCAGGTACCTCAACTATTGGCCTTACATGGCCTGACATGGGTATTCCCTCTTTCTAGTACCACTCTTCTCCAATAGAGCTCCCTCACTGAGCAAGCATTCGACATTCCTAGTATGCTCCACTCATTCTACGCCAAACACCCAATCACGGGATCAGAACACACTCTAGATCATACCTTCACAAAGAAAAGGATAGGCAGTCGCTGCTAAACCAAGATCTCCATCTCTTAACTCCGTCAATCAATCATACCTTATAGGGCACAAAGGTATATTTACCATACGAGATGTTTGCACCTACTAAAGGGAATAGAAAGATCTTGGGCACAAATACTCCACTTTTCACGAAAGACATAGATTCACCAATGATTGGTTGGACTAAATACTACATTTATTTGCTCAGAAGAAGGAATGTTGGCTGTGAGAATGATTTCTTGTACGTAGTCTTTCCTAGGACCATTCCAACAGGATGCTCAGAGGTGGGTGGAGAAAAATCTCAAAAGGCATACTTCCTGCGCTTTCAGAGGATCTAAATCAGTCTTCATCCTCTTGCTTTTCAAAGCCCCTCGCAATAAATATGTAAATTCTTTTCGCAGGAATTCAGAGATTTTCGATCTCCTCGAAAGAAAATGAGTTCGGTCAGCAACACCGGTCTCCGCAGCACCAGGATAAAGACCTTCTTTTTACCCGTAACCTTTCTCTGCAGCATTGGAACCAAGATCGGGCTTGGCATAGTTACGAGGTTCCCGTTCTATTTAACTAACACTAACTGAAGCTAACCGGAAGCTTTCTTCTCATGCAACTCTTGGATCAAAAAGAGGCTGTTGGACTGGACCATGGCTGAAACTGCCAGGCACGGACTAAAAGCTTTTATCAGGGATTCCCGAGTCAAACGACTACCATACATAGCATAGAGTTGGAAGCCGCACTATTGTACAGAGAAGACTGGATGTGAACACGGGCGGACATTGGCTATGTATGGGGCACTCACTAATCACTATTACCAGGAAACAACTAGCAGAAAGAAAGATGAACGCACTTTCACTCCTTGCTCTTCAACAGGTACTCACATGAGGGACTCTCAAGTCTGTATTTCAGACCATAATCTTTCGATCCCTTTACTAAAGTGATTGATAGCAGGGCTAAAAAATCGTAGGGCTTCTTCTATTTTTAGTGTGAACTCACTTCTATTCTATATCAAGATAGGGCTTCAGTACTTGGCTGACCGCCTGGTGGAAGACCTGGTTCTTCCATAAAAGGGTAGCTTTCGTAGTCCAGGATTATTTTCCTCATATTCAATTTCACCTCAATATGGAAATGTCCAATCTTATTCCAAAATATAAGGTCTTCATGAAGGTCTGTCATGTTTCAGGAATATAGGTACCAAAGTTCAATAGCGGTAGGTACCAAGGAGAAGACGAGTCAGGGCAGATTGACAAGACTAGCTAGGCTGACCTTCTAGCCATACTCCATCCAATATCGAACGGAAGTGCTAAAGGTTTCATGTGATGCTGACCTCAATGAACCAGACCTCGAGAATTCATTCATCCTTTCGCTCCGAGAATTGGTCGAGTACTTGGCCACATGCATGAGTAGGCCTGTTGCCGGGATGTCCCATTAAAAAGGCAGGTCCCATATTTGAAATACAAAAATAAAATCAGATAGCGCTCAAGAGGTTTTTCTCCAGACGAGAAATCCTTCACTCGCAGGGAATTCAAATAGATGTGTTGAAGATCATCAAAGAAAGGAAAAGGACTGAATTCGATCCATCTCCTCCCTTTTCTTTAAACCAAGAACTACTCCACCCTTTTCTTTTTTTATGTAATTTCAATAAGATTTCGTTTGTGTTCATGTTTTCAATTTAGAACCCCACAGAAGTGAATAGAAAACATAAAATACCCCTGTGATACGCCTTCCTTTACCTATTTCTAGATTGATTGATGTTCAATGGAGGGAAACTTGCCATTCCTTCTTTCCTTTGAAATTTTACATTTTTTTTATTATGAATTAATTGAGTTTGATCAGCAACACCAGTCTCCGCAGCACCAGGATAAAGACCTTCTTTTTACCCGTAACCTTTCTCTGTAGCATTGGAACCAAGTTCGGGCTTGGCATAGTTACGAGGTTCCCGTTCTATTTAACTAACACTAACTGAAGCTAGCCGGAAGCTTTCTTCTCATGCGACTCTTGGATCGAAAAGAGGCTGCTGGACTGGACCACGGCTGAAACTGCCAGGCACGGACTAAAAGCTTTTATCAGGGATTCGCGAGTCAAACGACTACCATACATAGCATAGAGTTGGAAGCTGCACTAGTATAGAGAGAAGACTGGATGTGAAAACGGGCGGACATTGGCTATGTATGGGGCACTCACTAATCACTATTAGCAAGAAACAACTAGTAGAAAGAAAGATGAACGCACTTTCACTCCTTGCTCTTCAACACATACTCACACGAGGGACTCTCAAATCTCTATTTCAGACCATAATCTTTCGATCCCTTTACTGAAGTGATTGATAGCAGGGCTAAAAAATCAGAGGGCTTATTCTATTTTCAGTGTGAACTCACTTCTATTCTATATCAAGATAGGGCTTCAGTACTTGGCTGACCGTTTCGTGGAAGACCTGGTTCTTCCACAAAAGGGCAGCTTTCGTAATCCAGGATTATTTTCCTCATATGTAATTTCACCTCAATGTGGAAATGTCCAATCTTATTCCTAAATATAAGGTCTTCATGAAGGTCTATCATGTTTCAGGAATATAGGTACCAAAGTTCAATAGCGGTAGGTACCAAGGAGAAGACGAGTCAGGGCAGATTGAAAAGACTAGCTAGGCTAACCTTCCAGCCATACTCCATCCAATATCGAACGGAAGTGCTAAAGGTTTCATGTGATGCTGACCTCAATGAACTAGACCTCGAGAATTCGTTCATCCCTTTGCTCCGAGAATTGGTCGAGTACTTGGCCACATGCATGAGTAGGCCTGTTGCCGGGATGTCCGATTAAAAAGGCAGGTCCCATATTTGAAATAAAAAAATAAGATCAGATAGCGCTCAAGAGGTTTTTCTCCATACGAGAAATCCTTCACTCGCAGTGAACTCAAATAGATGTGTTGAAGATCATCAAAGAAAGGAAAAAAGACTGAATTCGATCCATGTCCTCCCTTTTCTTTAAACCAAGAGCTACTCCTCCCTTTTCTTTTTTTATGTAATTTCAATACGATTTCGTTTGCGTTCATGTTTTCAATTTAGAACCCCACGGAAGTGAATAAAAAAAATAAAATACCCCTGTGATACGCCTTCCTTTACCTATTTCTAGATTGATTGATGTTCAATGGAGGGAAACTTGCCATTCCTTCTTTCCTTTGAAATTGTACATTTTTTGATTATCAACTAATTGAGTTCAATCAGCAACACCGGTCTCCGCAGCACCAGGATAAAGACCTTCATTTTACCCGTAACCTTTCTCTATAGTATTGGAACCAAGATCGGGCTTGGCATAGTGACGAGGTTCCCGTTCTATTTAACTAACACTGACTGAAGCTAACCAGAAGCTTTCTTCTCATGCGACTCTTGGATCAAAAAGAGGCTGTTGGACTGGACCACGACTACAATTGCCTGGCACGGACTAAAAGCTTTTATCAGGGATTCCCGAGTCAAACGACTACCTTACATAGCATAGAGTTGGAAGCTGCACTAGTGTACAGAGAAGACTGGATGTGAACACGGGCGGACATTGGCTATGTATGGGGCACTCACTAATCACTATTAGCAGGAAACAACTAGCAGAAAGAAAGATGAACACACTTTCACTCCTTGCTCTTCAACACGTACTCACACGAGGGACTCTCAAATCTCTATTTCAGACCATAATCTTTCGATCCCTTTACTGAAGTGACTGATAGCAAGGCTAAAAAATCATAGGGCTTCTTCTATTTTTAGTGTGAACTCACTTCTAGTCAATATCAACATAGGGCGTCAGTACTTGGCTGACCGCCTGGTGGAAGACCTAGTTCTTCCACAAAAGGGCAGCTTTCATAGTCCAGGATTATTTTCCTCATATGTAATTTCACCTCAATGTGGAAATGTCCAATCTTATTCCAAAATATAAGGTCTTCATGAAGGTCTGTCATGTTTCAGGAATATAGGTACCAAAGTTCAATAGCGGTAGGTACCAAGGAGAAGACGAGCCAGGTTAGATTGACAAGACTAGCTAGGCTGACCTTCCAGCCATACTCCATCCAATATCGAATGGAAGTGCTAAAGGTTTCATGTGATGCTGACCTCAATGAACCAGACCTCGAGAATTCGTTCATCCCTTCGCTCCGAGAATTGGTCGAGTACTTGGCCACATGCATTAGTAGGCCTGTTGCCGAGATGTCTCATTAAAAAGGCAGGTCCCATATTTGAAATACAAAAATAAGATTAGATAGCGCTCAAGAGGTTTTTCTCCATACGAGAAATCCTTCACTCGTAGGGAATTCAAATGGATGTGTTGAAGATCATCAAAGAAAGGAAAAAGACTAAATTTGATCCATCTCCTCCCTTTTCTTTAAACCAAGAGCTACTCCTCCCTTTTCTTTTTTATGTACTTTCAATACAATTTCGTTTGTGTTCATGTTGTCAATTCAGAATCCCATGGAAGTGAATAGAAAAAATAAAATACCCCTGTGATACGCCTTCCATTACCTATTTCTAGATTGATTGATGTTCAATGGAGGGAAACTTGCCATTCCTTCTTTCCTTTGAAATTGTACATTTTTTTGATTATGAAAAAATTGAGTTCGATCAGCAACACCGGTCTCCGTAGCACTAGGATAAAGACCTTGTTTTTACCCGTAACCTTTCTGTGCAGCATTGGAACCAAGATCGGGCTTGGCATAGTTACGAGGTTCCCGTTCTATTTAACTAACACTAACTGAAGCTAACTGGAAGCTTTCTTCTCATGCGACTCTTGGATCGAAAAGAGGCTGCTGGACTGGACCACGGCTGAAACTGCCAGGCACAGACTAAAAGCTTTTATCAGGGATTCCCGAGACAAACGACTACCATACATAGCATAGAGTTGGAAGGTGCACTAGTGTACAGAGAAGACTGGATGTGAACACGTGCGGACATTGGCTATGTATGGGGCACTCACTAATCACTATTAGCAGGAAACAACTAGCAGAAAGAAACATGAACGCACTTTCACTCCTTGCTCTTCAACACGTACTCACACGAGGGACTCTCAAATCTCTATTTCAGACAATAATCTTTCGATCCCTTTTTTCAAGTGTTTGATAGCAGGGCTAAAAAATCATAGGGCTTCTTCTATTTTTAGTGTGAACTCACTTTTATTCTATATCAAGATAGGGGCTTTAGTACTTGGCTGACCGCCCGATGGAAGACTTGGTTCTACCACAAAAGGGAACCTTTCGTAGTCCAGGATTATTTTCCTCATATGTAATTTTACCGCAACGTGGAAATGTCCGATCTTATTCCAAAATATAAGGTCTTCATGAAGGTTTGTCTTGATTCAGGAATATAGGTACCGAAGTTCAATAGCGGTAGGTACCAAGGAGAAGACGAGTCAGGGCCGATTGACAAGACTAGCTAGGCTGACCTTCCAGCCATGCTCCATCCAATATCGAACGGAAGTGCTAAAGGTTTCATGTGATGTTGACCTCAATGAACTAGACCTCGAGAATTCGTTCATCCCTTCGCTCCGAGGATTGGTCGAGTATTTGGGCACATGCATAAGTAGGCCTGTTGCCGGGATGTCCCATTAAAAAGGCAGGTCCCATATTTGAAATACAAAAATAAGATCACATAGCGCTCAAGAGGTTTTTCTCCATACGAGAAATTGTTCACTCGCAGGGAATTCAAATAGATGTGTTGAAGATCATCAAAGAAAGTAAAAAGACTATATTCGATCCATCTCCTCCCTTTTCTTTAAACCAAGAGCTCCTCCTCCCTTTTCTTTTTTATGTAATTTTAATATGATTTCGTTTGTGTTCATGTTTTCAATTTAGAACCCCACAGAAGTGAATAGAAAAAAGATAAATATCCCTGTGATACCCCTTCCTTTACCTATTTATAGATTGATTGATGTTCAATGGAGGGAAACTTGCCATTCCTTCTTTCCTTTGAAATTGTACATTTTTTTGAGTCTGAACTAATTGTATCCTTTTTGTTTCCATCGAGCTTTCTTGCCTAGTGACTAAGGATTTTCACACTTGTTGTGTCTATAGAAAATTTTCTCATAAAACACTAACAAAAGTGTTAGAGGGATTCACTTTCGATAAGAATCCAAAAGCAAGTTCCCTATACTACCTTCTTTCCCTCCTTTCTTTCTGTCCGTAGGAGGCAGTGCTTCCGGCAGGAATTGAACCTACTTTTTGACCCATTTTGCCTTTATAGGTTGGTGGGCGCTTTCACCATTCATCCATGGATGCTTTAGCGAGTGAACTAGGTTTTTATTTGAGAGCGAACTAGGTTTTTAGTGGTATTCCTTCTTGAGCTTCTATTTCTTCCGTTAAGGGAGATTCGGGAAAAGATGGAATAGGAAGATGTGTTTCCAGAACGAACAAGATACGGGTAGAGAAGGGGAAGTTAGCAAAGTTAGACAAGATTGGAATGGGCATATGAACATGTATTGATGTACCAGATCGTCTAATGCTCCCAGGTTCATGCGATGTATTCCACTAGTTGAGTAGAGACTTTATTATTGGTATATCGATCAGTCCAACACACATTGAAATAGGAGCCGGTTCGACAGGAAGCTTTTGAAAACGCAGTGCACCCAGGTAAATAAGGAACAAGATGAATACAGAAGTTAAACAAGCATCCCACACCCGAAATGTACCCCATAGGCCTTCCCCAAAACCCCCCATTCACTAACGTAAACAAAGTAGAAAAAGCACCAATTTTTGTACCGGTTCCGGAAGAGCGAGGAAAAATGGGATGTTTTGTTAATAGGAACGAGGAACTGTTTATAGCTGTCATGATATAAATAACTATACTCATCCGAGCCATAGGAACATGTACATACGAAATACGAGAATTTCCACCTTGTTGAAGATGTGGTGGTGCTACCCGAAGACTTAAATGAATAGCTATCGCTCTTAAGAACAACCGATGCCTTATGTGTATTAGATTTGCTCTTCTGTTAGCATGAACACATGAATGAGATTCTATTCCTCTTCCTTATTCTTCCTAAATAGAACCCCCCAACCTAGGTGCGGAAGTAAAATAAATCCTTGTTTGTACATCGCTAAACTTACATACTCGGGCCCGGCTCAACATTCTTTTAAAACAATCGAATAATGGCTTTTCCATGACTTGTCCATTCAATCTTGTGAACTAATCGAGACCGAAATTGGATAAAGAGATACAAAAGGAGAGGAATACCCAATTGATGAAAGAACATGAAACCCTTCTGTTTCTATAGAGGTACGGGAAACGGTTGGGGGCAATAAAGTAGGTGAACTGGTTGGATTTTGCGAGCTGTTCCAACCACTGCTAGATGTGATTCCAAGAGCCTAATGAGAATAAATACCACACAGAAGAGTCAAGACCGGGCTCCCTAATAGAATGTTTAACCGATCCATTCCGAATCGATCGAATTGGTACGAAAGTTGTAACATGGGAAAAGCACAGAAAACACGACTTATTTGAATAACCCAGTGACCTACCAATTGTAGAAGTAGGATTTTTGGCAAGCCATAAGCACTTAAATAATACAATTCGAGTGTACCAGATTCTGTATCATTTCGAGGAAAAGGTTCAGGAGGAAAGGAAAACAACAGAGGCATCCAAATCGAACCTAAATGGGAATGACATGAAAAATCTTTTTCAAAACCTATCATTAAGGGCGTGACGACGATATACGAGAGGAATAAAAAAAACTCATGATTGGTGTGGAGGGGAAGATATGCTTATGAAATTTTTCAAGAAAGAGTCCTCTAATTTCCTTACTTCTTCGTTCTTTCGAATTCATTCACTTCGACGGCTGGTTGCATGATTAGCTCCGACAGTACTGATACTGCATTTCCTTAGTTGGATCCGCTCTTTCTCTCTCGTGCAGTTGTTGCTTCCGGTTATTTTTCCAGTCGTCAATCAACATTGATCCAGGTAGTTAGTCAGTCTCTCTCTTTTTGCCCGTCCTTCTCTATCTACGAATTTCCTAATTCAGGGAGTTCACTTTCCAATATCTAAATGTTCATGCAAAGCAACAAACGAAATGCAGGAACTGTCGCGCAGAAGTTACACAGTATGCTCATCATTCTGAAATGATAAAAAGTATGGGATTTCATAAGAGATTCATACATAGAGATCTAAACTCATGGAAGGGCCCGGCTAGCAAACGAGATCTCTTACATCCAAAGGACCATGCCAATCGAAGATGAACCATTCACCAAGCCGAGTATGTACAAGACAAGACATAGATAGATAAGTCAAATAGAAGATATTGCTTTTACACGAGCAACTCTTTTCTTCGTGTGGGTACAAACCACTTTTCCTTTGATGAAATGTTAACACAAACTTCAGGCATCCAAGAAAGAAGTAAAGATCGAAATCGAGGCATTGTCATTGGGTTGAAGATCAGTTCATATCGACAAGACTTTCCATTCATCTTTTTGTTGATATTTGGATTCCATTTTCAAATAAAGTCATCTTGTAGTTAGAAATCACTTTTAGAATCATCAGCCTCTGTCCCTACACTGACTCACTTATCCGAGATCGATTCTCACTATGGTCCTTTATTTCGAAATGAGGATAGGTCTCTCGCGGAATGAGGTGTAGATTGAGAAGAAAGATGAGCGTATTGTCCATACTCACTCGGGTTCAAACTTATGTTGCAGGGAGAAATGGGTACATGCCTGTAGATCTACTTCTCACAGTGAGCACTTGATTATGGAGCCTGATTCTATATGTTATTTATGGGTTATTATAGAATCTATCTTTTTCTTCAAATCATAGTGGGAATCCTATTACCGATACCTAAACGTTTTCTTTGTCGAAATAGAAAGAAGGAAATTGGATAACCAACGACACGAGTTTCCTGTTCAACGTTCTGCTTCGCTCCACTGTTAGATAGGCAATTCAATAGTTACCGACGAAAGGAGTTCCCATTCTCTTGGCCGATGTTCTACTTCAATAAGTCATGACCTTCACTCTCCTCAAGTGAGGAGGGCATATTGTTTGACCAACAAAAGCCTCACTAGTTCCTTCTTCCCGTTCTCTATTCCCGTAGCCTGATACGAGTTATTTAGTTCGTGTCTCCTTGTTCCTGGGAAGAACCGAAGGTTCATTCGCGGCACTCGTAGACATAGTTGTATTCCACACCCTCTTCTTTCCCTAAAAAGCTAATAAATCAAAACAAGAGAAAAGCAGAAGAGATATCTCGAGTCGAAGAGTGGAGGTCGCTCGGTAACTCGAGTCGATCAGTCCCATTCATTCTTGCCCGAAACAAGTGGGCTATTCATTCTAGTGCCACCTTTCTTCAATCGAGTCTATGTTCTCTATTTCCCAAAACCCATTCGTTCACCGACTCGTGAACCAGAAGTTTAAAGCTTGGAATTGAGCTTTCTAGCTTTCTTTAGTACAATCATTTTGCGAGACAAACCCCAGGTTCGTTCCTAAGACTACACTCATAGCTTTCTCTGTTCATGTTCCGGCGTAGGAGATCTAGTGGTAGGATAGGGGACAGAGCTTTAGGGCTGTAGTAAACCTCATATGCGTGTGGCTCATCATAAGACCTTAGCCTGATGTCCTACCCAAAGACTTCAAAGGTAGTCACAGGACAACCTTTCCGAGTTCTAACTTCCAAACCTATAACTTGGTTTGCTTGCCTGCTTCCTATCTGACCTATCAATCAAATAAATGTTCTAGTTCCGCGATACGAGCTTGACTGTTGCTCTGAGACAATATATTTCTTGGTTTGGGGTCCCTTTATCAAAGGCTCCCTTCCCTACTGATCATACAACAAATGAAGGTGGTTAGAAAGATGGCACATCGATCTATACACCTTGTTCGTGCTGCGGAACGCAGAAAATGCGCCTTCCTTGGAAAAAAATCCTGACTCCGAAGTATCAAAGGAGACTTGGGTGGCGCCTTCTGAAGAGCCCTTCATTCTACGACTTAGATAGGCTAGGATTTGTTTCTCATCCGGAAGGTGTCGTAGGACTGACTCAGACAAAGCATTAGAAGTACGGTCTCTGAATCCATAAGCTTTGGCCTTCCTTCTTCCGTTATCTAATCTATTAGGTAATAAGAAAGTGGTGTTAATTCTCACGCTAAGGAGCTGACCAGTGACATTTCTATCGCAATTGAAGTCAACCTTACTATACTCGCTTGTAGGAGATCATCGCTTAGAAGGGCGTTCTTTCGCTAGAAAAACAAGAGTTTGAAGATCACCCAACCCATGAAAAGGTTAGAACTCTCGATATAGCCCCACTTTCTATGGCAATTTATTGACATGTTGTTTCGAATGTCGCCTACACACATACCCTACTACTCGATGTGTAGTGGGTTTTTTCAGTAGAGATGGGTAGAGCGCACAAGTATTGGAAGGAAAGTTTCACCCTTCCTAAAAGAGAGAAAGTCTGTATTGAACTATGATTTGAATTCCTTTCTTATTAGTTTCCAAGTGCAAAATGTTCATTGCCTTTATCAAAGCCTTTAAGCCTTTTAGAAGTGAGCATTTCCGCAGCTTCTATTTTTGCTAAAGCTAATGAACCGAATGGAAGAGAAAAACTTGGAATAAATAATAAAGAAGGAACCAACAAGAAAATAAAGAATTGTTCCAACCTCGGCTCCAGGTCTGTCTGGAAATGGAATATAGTTCTCTCTCTCATCTGGTCTTGCCACAGTGACAAGAAAAAGAAGTGAATAATTGGAATAGAATGCAATCGTCAACAAAAATCGGGTAGGATGTATTATAAAAGAAAGCCTTGCCTCACTCGCAAGTGAGGACCTCAGGCCTCCTTCCTCATTTATTGAGAATGGAAAAAGACAATGTCCATTGCTTCCTCAAAACAAGAGTTCCACGGGAGGTTTTTAATAAACCTCTATAAGCAAGGCAAGGCGATTCATGAAGGATTCCTCTCCTCTTCTAGTTGGTCTATTACACTATTATTACTATAAGGTCCCCTAAAACGGGCATACCCGTAAAGGAAAGGCAAGCGAAAATGGACGGAGATTGGTGAGTGGTCTCCCCTCTAGGTCGAGTATTTCTGTTGTTTTCTTTGATTTGGGTTAAGAACAATAGTCATACATTCCACTTTGTTAAGTTCTTTTTTTGATTCGACATAACAAGAACTGAATCACGCTCTATAGGATTTGAACCTATGACATTGGGTTTTGGAGACACACATTCTACATAACTCAACTAAGAGCGCTTTCTAGGAGATAAAGCTGTAAAGAAAAGGATGATTTTGGTACCGCATGCCTATAGAAAAATGAAACTCTGGATTTTCTCCAATTTGAATCAATCTCAATTGATCCCTCTTTACTGCTCATAGGAGAAGTAATAGGTAGGGATGATAGGATTTGAACCCCTGTCTTGTTTTCCACATCATAATTTATTCCACCATCTATATACAACTTTCTTGTCATTTCTTCTTTTTGGTTTCATATAATAAATGATATACATCTAAAACCCAACCTAACGTATAAAGAATGAATATTTACTAGTAATGCTCAAGAAGAAAGAAGGGGTCATATTTTTGATTTTTTATTCCACCCTCATGTACCTGTTGGGGAACGTTGCATGGGAAACAAAAAAATTCCTACGCACACTCAAACCTATGCATGGTGATGAGCATTTACGAGAGGGAGAGTGGATCTATGTACCCTTGTAGATCGCTAAGCGGGAAGCCTTAAGAAACGCGGTTGGTGTAGTCGAACGTCTTCACGATCCAAATCGCCGAGCGTCCCACGATCTAATAACGAACCGTCCCACGAACCAATCATGAACCGTCCCGCGATCTCGTCACGATCCGTCCCGCGGTCCAATCACGAACGTCCCGTGGCCTTGATCACGATCCTTCCGATCTAGTACCGAACGTCCATCACCTCTGCGTTCAGCACACGTGCAGCTTGATGACAATTTCCACCGTCTTGATCCAGCAAGAGGAAGTGGAGAGGAGGAAGAGTTCACCGGCAGCTTGACGGCGCTCCGGCGATGGTGGTGGACTGATTCCGACAGGGCTTCGCCTAAGCACTGTGGAAACCGATCTAGAGGAGCACCGGTGGAACGGGTAGCACGTGGCCATAAATTCTATGCAAAAACCCTCTATTCGACCAGTATATATAGGAGGAGAGGAGAGGCAGCCTTGGCGCAAGGGCAAGGCCCTCTAGGAGCTGGCCGGCCAAGGTGGAGGAGTCCTACTCCTCCTCCAATCCTAGTAGGAGTAGGATTCACCTTTTTTTCCTTTTTCCACCTTTTTTTAGGCCTTTTTCCTCCCGGCGCCATGGGCCTTTTGTGGCTGTTCCACCAGCCCGCTAAGGGCTGGTTATTATTATCCCACAGCCCATGGACTCTCTAGGGTCGAAATACCCTCCCGGAGGTCTCCCGGTACACTACCGGCACTCCCGGTACACTACCGATGAGCCCAAAACTTTTCCGGCGACCAAACTGGGACATCCTATATCTGAATCTTTACCTCTGGACAATTCCAGAGCTCCTCGTGACGTCCGGGATCTCATCCGGGAGTCCGAACAACCTTCGGTCACCACCATACATAACTCTACATTACCATAACGTCACCAAACCTTAAGTGTGCAGACCCTGCGGGTTCGAGAACTATCTAGACATGACCGAGACACCTCTATGGTCAATAACCAATGGCGGGACCTGGATGTCCACATTGGTTCCTACATATTCTATGAAGATCTTTATCGGTCGAACCTCTATGTCAAGAATTCAGTTAATCCCGTATGATGTTCCCTTTGTTCTTCGGTATGTTACTTGCCCGAGATTCGATCGTCGGTATCTCCATACCTAGTTCAATCTCGTTACCGGTAAGTCTCTTTACTCGTTCCGTAATACAAGATCCCGCAACTAAAAATTAGTCACATTGCTTGCAAGGCTCATTGTGATGTTGTATTATCGAGTGGGCCCTGAGATACCTCTCCGTCACACGGAGTAACAAATCCCAGTCTTGATCCATGTCAACTCAACAGACACCCTCGGAGACACCTGTAGAGCACCTTTATAGTCACCCAGTTACGTTGCGACGTTTGATACACACAAGGTACCCCTCCGATATCTGTGAGTTGCATGATCTCATGGTCATAGGAACATATACTTGACATGCAGAAAATAGTAGCAACAAACTGACACGATCATAAGCTACATTTGTAGTTTGGGTCTTGTCCATCACATCATTCTCCTAATGATGTGATCCCGTTATCAAATGACATCTCATGTCCATGGCTAGGAAACCTTAACCATCTTTCAATCAACGAGCTAGTTCACTAGAGGTATACTAGGGACATTGTGTTTGTCTATGTATCCACACATGTATCCATGTTTCCAATTAATAGGATTATAGCATCGATAATAAACGATTATCATGAACAAGGAAATACAATAATAAACACTTTATTTATTGCCTCTAGGGCATATTTCCAACAGTCTCCCACTTGTACTAGAGTCAATAATCTAGTTCACATCACTATGTGATTTACATTGTAATGAATTGAACACCCATGCAGTTCTGGTGTTGATCATGTTTAGCCCTTGGAAGAGGTTTAGTCAACGGGTCTGCAACATTCAGATCCGTGTGCACTTTGCAAATATTTATGTCTTTCTCCAAGATGTAATCGTGGATGGAGTTGAAGCGTCGCTTTATGTGTCTGGTCCTCTTGTGAAACCTTGGTTCCTTGGCCAGAGCAATGGCACCAGTGTTGTCACAGAACAGGTTCATTGGATTCAGTGCACTGGGCACTACTCCAAGATCTGTCATGAGCTTCTTCATCCAGACACCTTCCTTCGCCGCCTGCGAGGCTGCGATGTATTCCGCTTCGCACGTAGAGTCAGCTACCATGCTTTGCTTGGAATTGCACCAGCTTACCGCTCCCCCGTTAAGAATAAATACGTATCCGATTTGCGACTTAGAGTCATCCGGATCAGTGTCAAAGCTTGCATCGACGTAACCCTTTATGACGAGCTCTTCATCACCTCCATAAACGAGAAACATTTCCTTAGTCCTTTTCAGGTACTTAAGGATATTCTTGACCGCTTGCCAGTGCTCCATTCTAGGATCACTTTGAAACCTTCCGGCCATACTTATGGCAAGGCTGACATCGGGCCTTGTGCACAGCATTGCATACATGATAGAGCCTATGGCTGAAGCATAGGGGATGACACTCATCTTTTCTCTATCTTCTGCAGTTACTGGGCATTGAGTCTTACGCAACTTCACACCTTGTAATACAGGCAAGAACCCCTTCTTGGACTGTTCCATTTTGAACTTCTTCAAAACTTTATCAAGGTATGTGCTCTGTGAAAGTGCTATTAAGCGTCTCGATCTATCTATATAGATCTTAATGCCTAATATGAAAGCAGCTTCTCCTAGGTCCTTCATTGAAAAACTCATGTTCAAATATTCCTTCACGCTTTCTAGCATTTCTATATTGTTTCCAATCAGCAATATGTCATCCACATATAATACTAGAAATGCTATAGAGCTCCCACTCACTTTCTTGTAAATACAAGCTTCTCCGTAAACTTGTATAAACTCAAACGCTTTGATCACCTCATCAAAGCGCTTATTCCAACTCCGAGATGCTTGCACCAGTCCATAAATGGATCGCTGGAGTTTGCAAACTTTGTCAGCATTCTCTGGATCGACAAAACCTTCGGGTTGCATCATATACAACTCTTCCTCAAGGAAACCGTTGAGGAACGCTGTTTTTACATCCATCTACCAAATTTCATAGTCGAAATAGGCAGCTATTGGTAACATGATTCTGACAGACTTAAGCATCGCTACGGGTGAGAAAGTTTCATCGTAGTCAACTCCTTGAACTTGTGAAAAACTCTTTGCCAAAAGTCGAGCTTTATAGACGGTGACATTACCGTCCGCGTCTATCTTCTTCTTAAAGATCCATTTGTTCTGAATGGCCTTTCGCCCTTCAGGTAATACTTCCAAAGTCGATACTTTGTTTTCATACATGGATCCCATCTCGGATTTCATGGCCTCTAACCATTTCTCGGAATCCGGGCCCATCACTGCCCCTCCATAGCTCGTAGGTTCATCGTTGTCCAACAACATGACTTCCAAGACAGGGTTGTCGTACCACTCAGGGGTTGTACGTGGCCTTGTCGACCTACGAGGTTCAATAGCTGCTTGATCCGAAGCTTCATGATCATCATCATTAACTTCCTCTTCTACCAATGTAGGTTCCATAGAAACATCTTTCTGCGCTGCGCTACTTTTTGGTTGAAGTAAAGGTTCAATAACCTCATCAAGCTCTATTTTCCTCCCACTCAATTCCTTCAAGAGAAACTCTTTCTGAAGAAATGTTCCGTTTTTAGCGACAAACACTTTGCCTTCGGATCTGAGATAGAAGGTATACCCGACTTTCTCTTTCGGGTATCCTATGAAGATGCATTTCTCCGCTTTGTGTTCCAGCTTTTCAGGCTGAAGCTTTTTGACATAAGCATCACATCCCCAAACTTTAAGAAACGACAACTTTGGCTTCTTGCCAAACAACAGTTCATATGGCGTCGTCTCAACGGATTTTGATGGTGCCCTATTTAAAGTGAATGCAGCTGTCTCTAATGCATAACCCCAAAACGATAGTGGCAAATCAGCAAGAGACATCATAGAATGCACCATATCTAATAAGGTTCAATTACGATGTTTGGACACACCATTACGCTGTGGTGTTCCGGGCGGTGTCAACTGTGAAACAATCCACACTGTCTTAAGTGACTGCCAAACTCATAACTCAGATATTCACCTCCTCGATCAGATCGCAGGAACTTAATCTTCTTGTTACGATGATTCTCAACATCACTCTGAAATTGCTTGAACTTTTCAAACGTTTCAGACTTGTGTTTCATTAAGTAAATATACCCATATCTACTTAAGTCATCAGTGAAGGTGAGAAAATAATGATATCCACCACGCGCTGTAACATTCATTGGACCGCACACATCAGTGTGTATGTTTTCCAATAAGTCACTCGCCCGTTCCATTGTTCCAAAGAACGGAGTTTTAGTCATCTTGCCCATGAGGCATGGTTCACATGTGTCAAGTGATTCAAAATCAAGTGACTCCAAAAGTCCATCAAAATGGAGCTTCCTCATGCGTTTTACTCCAATATGACCTAAACGGCACTGCCACAAGAAAGTGGTACTATCATTATCAATTCTACATCTTTTGGCATCAATGTTATGAACATGTGTGTCATCACTATCAAGATTCAATATGAATAAAACCCTAACATTGGGTGCATGACCATAAAAGATATTACTCATATAAATAGTACAACCTTTATTCTCTTATTTAAATGAGTAACCGTCTCGCAATAAACAAGATCCAGATATAATGTTCATGCTTAACGCAGGCACTAAATAACAATTATTCAGGTTCATCACTAATCCCGATGGTAATCGAAGAGAGAGCGTGCCAACGGCGATCACATCAACCTTGGAACCATTTCCCGTGCGCATCGTCACTTCGTCCTTTGCCAGCCTTCGTTTATTCCGTAGTTCCTGTTTTGAGTTGCAGATGTGAGCAACCGAACCGGTATCAAATACCCAGGCACTACTATGAGAGCTAGTAAGGTACACATGAATAACATGTATATCATATATACCTTGTTTGTCGTTGGCCTCCTTCTTGTCAGCCAGGTACTTGGGGCAGTTCCGCTTCCAATGACCAGTTCCTTTGCAATGAAAGCACTCAGTTTCTGGCTTGGGTCCATGCTTGGGCTTCTTTGCAGGAGTAGAAACTGCTTTGCCATCCTTCTTGGTTTTACCCTTCTTGCCCTTGCCTTTGACTTTGCCATTTTTCTTGAAACTAGTGGTTTTATTGACCATCAACACTTGATGTTCTTTCTGGATTTCAGACTCAGCGACTTTTAGCATCGCAAACAGCTCGGCGACTCACTTGTTCATCCTGTGCATGTTATAGTTCATCACAAAGCTCTTGTAACTACGTGGCAGTGATTGAAGAACTCTGTCAGTGATCGCCTCTAGAAGAAGGGCAATTCCCAACTCCGCTAGACGATTTGAATTCCCAGACATTCTGAGTATATGTTCACTGATAGACTCGTTCTCCTCCATCTTGCAAGCATAGAACTTATCAGAGGTTTCATACCTCTCGATCCGGGCGTTCTTCTGAAAGATAAACTTCAACTCCTGGAACATCTCATATGCCCCATGACGTTCAAAACGTCTTTGAAGTCCCGGTTCTAATCCATACAATATTGCACACTGAACTATTGAGTAATCTCTAGTACGTGCCTCCCAAGCGTTCTTAACGTCTTTGGAGGTCATGTCTTCTGGTTGGTCACCAAGCGGTGCATCAAGGACATATGATTTCTGGGAAGCCGTGAGGATAATCCTCAGATTACGGGCCCAGTCAACAAAGTTACTTCCATCATCTTTTAGTTTAGCTTTCTCTAGGAACGCATTAAAATTCAGGGGTGCTACTGTGCGAGCCATTGATCTACAACATAAATATGCAAAGTTCACTTAGACTATTGTTCAAGATAATGAGTTTAGTTAATCAAATTACTAAAGCTCCCACTCAAATTGACATCCCTCAGGTCATCTGAGTGTCACATGATCCAAGTCCACCAACTCAAGTCCGATCATCACGTGAGTTGAGGTGGCTTCAATGGTGAACATCCTTATGTTGATCATATCTACTATATGACTCATGTTCGACCTTTCGGTCTCTTGTGTTCCGAGGCCATGTCTGTACATGCTAGGCTCGTCAAGTTTAACCCGAGTGTTCTACGCGTGCAAAACTGGCTTGCACCCGTTGTATGTGAACGTAGAGTCTATCACATCCGATCATCACGTGGTGTCTCAACACGACGAACTTTCGCAACGGTGCACACTCTGGGAGAACACAATTTTATCTTGAAATTTAAGTGAGGGGTCACCTTATAATTCTACCGCCGTACTAAGCATAACAAGGTGCATAAAAGGATTAACATCACATGCAATTCATAAGTGACATGATATGGCCAGGAACTTGTGCTTTAGATCTCCATCTTGAAAGCACCGGCATGATCTTCATCGTCATCGGAAAAACACCATGATCTCCATCATCTTGATCTCCATCAACGTGTTGCCATCGAGGTTGTCACGCCCTGCATGCTGCAGTACTATTGCTACCGTTTAGCAATAATGTAAAGCATTACATAGCGCTTAATGATTGACACGCACGTCATACAATAATTAAAGACAACCCTATGGCTTCTGCCGGTTGCCGTACTCATCGACATGCAAGTTGTGAAATTCTATACATCACATGATCATCTCATACATCACATATATCACATCATTTAATCGGCCATATCACATCACAACATGCCCTGCAAAAACAAGTTAGACGTCCGCTAATTGTTGTTGCATGTTTTACGTGGCTGCTACGGGTTTCTAGCAAGAACGATTCTCACCTACGCATAAACCACAACGGTGATACATAATTTTCTTTTCAACCATCTCAAGGACCGCCTTTGTTGAATCCGATCCAACTAAAGTGAGATAAACTGCCACCCGCAAGCCATCTAGGCAACAAGTTGCATCGAGGGAACCGGTCTCTCATAAGCGTACGAGTAATGTTGGTCTGGGCCGCTTCATCTCACAATACCGCTGAACCAAAATCCGACCAAGGAAGGAAGCAATCTAAGCATCAACGCCCACAAACCTTTTGTGTTCTACTTGAGATCTCATCGAACCATCAACCTAGCTCATGATGCCACTGTTGGGGAACGTTGCATGGGAAACAAAAAATTTCCTACGCACACTCAAACCGTCCCGCGATCTCGTCACGATCCGTCCCGCGATCCAATCACGAACGTCCCGTGGCCTTGATCACCATCCTTCCGATCTAGTACCGAACGGACGGCACCTCTGCGTTCAGCACATGCGCAACTTGATGACGATCTCCACCGTCTTGATCCAGCAAGAAGAAGTGGAGAGGAGGAGGAGTTCACCGGAAGTGTGACGGCGCTCCGGCGATGGTGGTGGAGTGATTCCGGCAGGGCTTCGCCTAAGCACTGCGAAAACCGATCTAGAGGAGCACCGGTGGAACGGGTAGCACGTGGCCGTAAATTCTATGCAAAACCCCTCTATTCCACTAGTATATATAGGAGGAGAGGAGAGGCAGACTTGGAGCAAAGGCAAAGCCCTCTAGGAGCTGGCCGGCCAAGATGGAGGAGTCCTACTCCTCCTCCAATCCTAGTAGGAGTAGGATTCACCTTTTTTGCCTTTTTTCCACCTTTTTCTTTAGGCCTTTTTCCTCCTGGCGCCATGGGCCTTTTGTGGCCGTTCCACCATCCCACTAAGGGCTGGTTATTATTCTCCCACAGCCCATGGACTCTCTAGGGTCGAAATACCCCTCCCGGAGGTCTCCCGGTACACTACCGGCACTCCCGGTACACTACCGATGAGCCCGAAACTTTTCCGGTGACCAAACTGGGACATCCTATATATGAATCTTTACCTCCGGACCATTCCGGAGCTCCTCGTGTTGTCAGGGATCTCATTCGGTGATCCGAACAACCTTCGGTCACCACCATACATAACTGTACATTACCGTTACGTCACCAAACCTTAAGTGTGCAGACCCTGCGGGTTCGAGAACTATGTAGGCATGACCGAGACACCTCTATGGTCAATAACCAATGGCGGGACCTAGATGTCCACATTGGCTCCTACATATTCTACGAAGATATTTATCAGTCGAACCTCTATGTCAAGGATTCAGTTTATCCCGTATGATGTTCCCTTTGTTCTTCGGTATGTTACTTGCCCGAGATTCGATCGTCGGTATCTCCGTACCTAGTTCAATCTTGTTACCGGCAAGTCTCTTTACTCATTCCGTAATACAAGATCCTGCAACTAACAATTAGTAACATTGCTTGCAAGGCTCATTGTGATGTTGTATTACCGAGTGGGCCCTGAGATACCTCTCCGTCACACGGAGTAACAAATCCCAGTCTCGATCCATGTCAACTCAACAGACACCCTCGGAGACACGTGTAGAGCACCTTTATAGTCACCCAGTTACGTTGTGATGTTTGATACACACAAGGTACCCCTCCGATATCTGTGAGTTGCATGATCTCATGGTCATAGGAACATATACTTGACATGCAGAAAACAGTAGCAATAAACTAACACGATCATAAGCTACGTTTGTAGTTTGGGTCTTGTCCATCACATCATTCTCCTAATGATGTGATCCCGTTATCAAATGACATCTCATGTCCATGGCTAGGAAACCTTAACCATCTTTCAATCAACGAGCTAGTTCACTAGAGGTATACTAGGGACATTGTGTTTGTCTATGTATCCACACATGTATCCATGTTTCCAATTAATACAATTATAGCATGGATAATAAATGATTATCATGAATAAGGAAATACAATAATAAACACTTTATTTATTGCCTCTAGGGCATATTTCCAACAGTACCCTTCTTTGCATTTTTTTCTAAAGCCTGTTCAACCTCACATCACCTAGAACAAGTCTTGGACTTGTTCAATGAAAGAAAGTCTCATGGAAACGTTTTTAATGAAATAAGAACCATACAAAATAGATTTCTTGATCTTTTTATTTAGGAAAACGGATTTTTTCGCAGTTTTTCCTTTTATCCTAAAGATATGCAGAATGAGTGTATTATGAAATGTTCGTTGTCTAGCTTTGCATACATCGCTACTTAATCGTTTAGTGGTTATCAATGAAATTACTTCACCATAGATAAAATATTATGGAATTATATATATATATTATTGGTTGCTTTTGTTTATGTCCAATTGGAAAAGTTGATCTTCTAAATTCATATGTTTAGCCTAAAGTACATAACTTGTGTTCCTCCCTAGTTCTTGCAAAGCCACCTAATCAAGCCTCACCTCATTTGTAGTTATAACATGTTCAGCTGAAAGCAAACTCCAAATAAAACTTGTTTACTATTAGTAACACATATACTTTTCTACCTTAGCTCTTTCTTTATTGTTCATTGAGCAGTTCAAATACTTTGATTGCTTATCAGATAAGAGGTAAAATATTCTTCATTTGTTTATTTTGTTAATTCAAAATTGCATTCAAATCCATTCTTTCTCATAACTTGAGAATATGTACAAAGCAAAACAGAAAAGAAGGCAGATTTGATGAGTTGTAGGGGCGGATCCACTTCCACTGATTTCTTGCGGGAAGGTTCTATAAGGGAAGAAGAATCAGAGTTGTGACCTAGTAACCTTGATTTCTTTCGCAACGTCATTATGAGAGTAACAAAGAAAGAATTACATAGATAGGAAGGAGCGAGCCGAGCCCCAAGGATAATGAATTGGTATGTTGGGTGCTTACTTGAGCAAGAAGCCAAGTCATCGATAATCAAAGAAAGGTGTGAGTGAACGAGCCCAACTTTCCGATTCAAGTATGACTCCTTTCCACTTTCCACAAATAGAGAAATCTCCGCTAGGTTAGCAGTGGGTAACCAACGTAGTGCCCCATTTGTTCCATGACATCCAATCAGTTCTCCTCGGATTCCAATCCAATCTCCCAATCAGTGAGAAATAGACGGTCGGATGAGATCTCAAACGTTGTCCCTACCTATTGAGGAATCCAGAGTGTACATACAAAAAGAGAGTGTTGGAAACGCATCGAGGAGAACTTACCTTGTGAGTCACTACTCTGGCACTAGGCAGGAATACTACTAGCGAGTCTTATAGGCGGATAGTTCTTAAAGAAATCTGTCAGCTATAACCTAGCCTATTGAATCTGGTACGCGTGAAGTACGAAACTAGATTGGTAGCCCTACCTACGACTAGAAAAGTATCGTATTTTTTTCTTCCAGTAAATCTTCCACTCATTGCTTCCATTATGGAATATCATTTGGAGTGTATTTTCCCTCTCAAAAAAGGCTTTGCCCTCACTTCACTGAACTTCTTGGAAATGCCTAGGACAGAGTTCATTCACTTGCCTAGCAGCCCTACTCCTCATAGTTGATCCGAATTTCTATCCCTGATTGACTCAATTAGGAAGAGGAAGACTTGATAAAAGATGAAAAGAAAGGATCGATTACCTTTTTAAGTCAAGAAAAGAAAGGAAATGGCTATTTATGAGTTTATGTAGATGAAGTTTAAGATTCTTGGATGAGAGGAACATCTTTGAGACAAATCATCTCTACTCGGGTACATAGCTTCATCCAAACCATGGATCCATGAATTGTTGACTCACTCTAGAAAAGGGCTTCATAGTTGGGAGCTCTAAACCAATGATCGATATGGTTACCTAGGATGAGAACTATGGTTTACTACTTGACAATAAGAAAGTTGTTTTATCTTTTTTTTCACTTTTTGAGGTGTTTTGCCTAGTCTGAATTTCCCCTTCTTCTATTTGATCAACATGGATAGAAAAAAAGCATGAATAGGCCTACTGGGATGGAAGGACAGAAGGACTGAACGAGAAAAGGAAATACCTCTTTGTTTTGTTTACCTTGGAATGAATTGCTCAACTACTTAGGTATCAAAACGAAACGTTCATCTACGATCTTTCTTAAAAAAAGATAGGACTATACGGCAGTTCTCGTTAGTAGATTCACAGAACAGAAGAAGAAGTTCACTCTAACTTGCGCAATACAAAAAGGCAGCCAACGACTTGGGACGTACTGCGTCTTTCGAGCCTCTATTTAGCTTCAAAAGATAAGGCGCTAGTGCAACGAACGCTCCTTTGGTGAGTCCCACCCCAACTATCTAGTGCTTGACTTGACTTTCCCCCACGCCCTATCCAACGAATAAGGAGATGGCCGTCCTATCAATGACTGAGCCAGTCTGATCTCCTTTATACTTAGCTCAAACAATGAGCAAAGTCGAGATGTTGATGAGAAAGTACATGTCTCAAGGCCAAAGAGTGCTCTTTGAAGGCTACTATGCATCCTTACGAGTACAAGAGTGGTTTTTTTTGTTTTGGGTATAGCAAGACTTGAACCTGCGACCATTAGGTTAAAAGCCCAATGCTCAACCAACTGAGCTATACACCCGATTTTACAAGAAGGCTTGGTGCGGAAAAGAAAAGAGGGCGTCCTGGCCCCTTTTCTTCTTATCATATCACAAAGGCGCGACTCTGTATGGTATAGTACTATGGAGCAAGTTTGGGAGTCCTTTCCACTCATTGAGGATTCTATCAAAAAAAGAAGGTCAAATGGGGATACTACTTTGAAGTCCGGGATGAACAAACTACTTCTCCTGCTACCAAAATAGAGAAATAAGGAAATAAGATGGATCGTCTAATAAGATACCCAATGCCTATAGATGAAGTATTGTTGGATGAGTTATCTTCTGTTGTTTGGTTTACTAAGCTAGATCTGAGGGCTGGTTACCACTAGATAAGATTACATGAAGCAGACGAATACAAAACGGCATTCAAGACCCACGTCACTATGAATTTTAGGCTATTTGGGCTCACAAATGCACCACCCACCCTCCAGAGTGCTATGAACACAATTCTGGCTGAGCTGACTAGGGTTTGTGTACTTGTTGTTGTTGATGACATCTTAATCTATAGCAAATCCTTGCAAGATCATGTCACCCATTTGTAGCAAGTATTTGACCTTCTGAAGTAGAATCAACTATATGTGAAGTTGAATAAATGTTCATTTGCTCAACCACAGATAGAATACCTGGGGCATGTCATTAGTGGGCAAGGGGTGGCTACAGACTAAAAGAAGATCCTGGCAGGGAAAGAGTGGCCTACTTCCATGTCAAGCACATTAGAGTTTGGGCTTAGCAGGACAGGCGTTTCATTCATAGGATCTTAGCTCATTTCACTGCTCGGAGACTTAAAACACCAATGTAGCGCAACACAAAGCTTTCCTTTCCTCAAGCTCATGGGATTACAATATACCATCCAATAAAAGGCTTAGAGAATAGGGCAGTTGATGCACCACTATCTAGATTACATGAGCCAGATGAACTCAATGCCATAACTTCCTGTCAACCACAATGGCTCACTGATATTGTTGCAGGGTACAGCAAAGACACATTCACCCACAATTTACTATCTGAATTGGCAGTCCTGAGCACCCACAAGAATAGCAAATATTCATTGGATAATGGGGTCATTCTATATACAGGAAGAGTATGGGTTGGTGCAAACTTCTAAAAAAACTTCTTGCAAGCACTTCATGCCAGTGGTATTGGTGCCCACTTTGGCATTACTTCTACTTATCACCGCATCAAGGCACTATTTTCTTGGATAGAAATCTTTTAATCAGTGGAATCTTTTGTCAACAAGTGTAAAATTTGTTAGCAAGCTAAGGTAGAACATTAAAAACTGCCTGGCCTCTTCGATACTCTACCCATTCCTGATGAAGCATGGTCCATTATCAGCATTGACTTCATCACTGGATTACCAAAGTCCCATTACTATGATTCAATTCAGGTGGTGCACGAGACAAGCGAAACAAACAAAAACCAAATTAATATGAAAGAACACAAGCTGTGGGCCGTAAATTGGAAACGGTTGCAGGCCAAAGTTGTCCCCTTTGCCACAAAGACTTGAATCTTTAACCATCGGAATACCCGGTACTCTCTCTACTAAAGAGGCAAGATAGTCTTATATTGAACTCTGTCCCTTCTCTAATGATTGACAGGTTTAGAGCCTGGTAGTAAGGGGATTTTGTGGTCTATTGTCCTCCTAGGAGGTCACTCTGTAGGCTCTACAAACAATTCACTAAAGCCATTCAAGACAGGTTGCAGGGCAGACAGACCATTGACTTGACATGACCGTAATACATACAGAATAGGAAGGATAAGCTATAAGATAGATATTCGGATTGTTGTGCTCCGGAATAAAGAAGAATACCATCTTTTCTAATCAAATACGAATACCATCTTATTGATTTAGTCGGCTTGCATCAATACACCAGATGTGATATGAGTAGTGGGAAATAAACTCTTCTTTGATCACTTGAAACATAGTAGAAAGCATCCAAAACAAAATGAAATGATGTTCAAAAGAAGAAGCTACCTGGCCCAACCACTACGCCATTTTGCCTAATGTGTGACTACCCGTATTAGTTACATCTTCCGTTTCCAAGTTTTCAGTGCCTATTTCTTATAGTATACAAAATCGGATTCTGGATTGCTCTTCATTTCGTTCAATTTATCCCCTTGCTTTTCAACGTATATATATTAACCCGCCTTGTTTACCTATTTCTTCTACAATTCACATGACTCATTGAAACCAACTTTCTCCTTCCTACATTTTATCTCTACAGCAGTTGTCATGTATAATGATTTATTTTTGGTCGCTACTCTCCTAACCGACGAGTCGGAGAGGATACGAATGTCCATTCACCCTACCACCCATCTTCCTTCTAGCTTCCTTGATCAACGACGAGTAAAGATCCCGTAAAAGATCCAAGGGAGTACAATACACTTTATATTCACATCTTGAATAATGAGGGGGGTAAAGAAGAAAGTCCGATTTATCTCTCCTTTGCGGATATGCCCTTATTCAGCTCTTGAAAGAAAGAGAGAATGATCAAACTCAACTAGATAGCAGTTCCTCTTGTTCAAACCTCTCTTGCCGAGTCTTCTCCTCATAGCGAGTTTCGCTCTCACTTCGCGTGTCCTAAACATAAAAAAAGAAATAATTGATTGTGAAAGACAAGTGTTTCATTCCGCTCCCTAATCGTTGAAATTCGAACTATCCGCTAGCTCCTCCTTTGTTTGGATTATAGCCCTTCCTTGGGGATTTACTATCCAAAGTAAATCTTTCCAGTTTCAAATGCTACTATTTCTTCATGGGAAGAAAGTCCAAAATCTTCTTTTTCCAGTACTCCTTACTCTTTTCTCCCGTCGTCCTACTTTCACTTCTATGGACCTTCTATCCACGAGTTCCAGGATTGGTGAATCGTTGTGGGAATAGATAAAATGATTGTTGAGTACACAGTATAACCGTGTAGCTCATCCAGAAGATCATCAATGACCGGTATCGAGTATTTCTTTTTTACGGTTTGCGCATTGAGTTGCCTATAATCCAGAGGGGCCACAAACCTTCTTTCTTCTTGTAAAGAAGAGCCGGTGAGGCATGAACTAGGTTATAGAGTTCCATTCTAGAGTAACTCCTTGATTATAGCTTCAACTTCATCTGGTGGTGTGAATACCTATAATGCCTTTGATTCACTGGATGACTATCGTGAGGTGAATCCGATGGTCACATGGTATTTTAGGAGGGAGGGTAGTGGGTTCTAAGAACACATCAGAGAAAGAGGACTAAACCTTCTTGAGTCCTTTTCTACATCTTGAGTACTTCCCACTCCAATGGATCTAGTTTTTAGAATAGCTTTGATCCGGCCATGTAGAGCACTAATAGAGGTCCGGATTCACGTCAATAATCTACCACATCCATGCTGGGACTCAATAGAATCCCACGAGTCAATCGACAAAAGCAAGAAACGAGGTTGTTCAACAATCTATGGTCTAACTTTTTCTTCCTAGCGGAGTTCAATACGAAAATAAAGGCGCTCCGTGTTGGGAATGGCGTACTACGTACGGGTGGTATTTTAGGTATAACTGATCAGGGTTGTTCTGAAAGCAAGTCAATTGGTGCTTTGGAAAGTGAGTGCCAGAGGCTAGTCATTGCTTGGTTACAAAAGGGAAGAAAGAAAGAGATACCGAAGCATATTCAGTATAGAAAAGAAGAAATTGATACCATTCATTCCAGTTTATTTGATACCCACTTAAAGTTTCTATCAAACCATGTCTTTTTCTTCAAACGTCAATCTCGTAGGAATTTCGATTGGATGTGTGGTATTGAAGGGCGAAGCCTTTACTCTTTGACTTGTTTCTTTGAATATAACATAATATTGACCGCGCACTTCAAAAGATGATGGTTTATTCCGAGGATCAATCCATTTTTTATTGAATTCGCAAATTGATATATCTGGATGATTCAAAGAATGATTCTTCCCTAGGTATTTACCCGGTACCATTATTTGAATTGGAGCTTTTCAATTCCATTTTTGAGATTGGGGTGAGGGTTTAAGACCGCTCGTAACGATTTTTTTCTTTTATGGCTGGGTGGGCAAGAAAAGGATTTTACTCTTGAAGATACCAACTTATATGCCTGCTCCATACATTCAAAAACATTTTTGATACTTTCTATGAGAATGGATAAATAGAAATGGGTACATTCCTCTTTCTCTTTCCTGGCTAAACTACGCATAAAAAAGAAGAGAGAGAGCTGTAAGAGCAGTAAAAGCAAGCTCGATGGCCCGGTTTCACTACAGGTTGATACATCCTTTTGAAAGAAAAGTAAATTCGCTATGCTATAAGGTACCAATTCATCAAGGTATAAAACCACATCTACAGTGGGAGTCCCTATCTACTTTCGATTCCCTTCTTACTCGCTTTGCCAATACATCATACTAATTTGACGCTGCCTTACGCTTTGTTTCAAGCATTGCTTCCAGGATAACGGAGAGTATTCCAAGATAAAAAACTAGCACTAAGGTTGACACTACTGAAAGTTAAAAGAATGGTGGATAGATGGATTCGCACCATCCCAAAACTGAAATACAGACAGACCAAAAAAAGGTGAAAATAAATACTCCACCACCAGCCTACCTACTAGCATGTATTAAGCGAATAGCTTGTTTGGTAGTTGTTAAAGAAAAGATGTATCTAGTTCCGGAAGAGAAGCAATTGTCGTACGACCTGTAAGCGTCACTTTTGACTTCTTTTCCGTTTGTGAATTGAGTCAATCAAGTTATGTTTGAAAAATGAACGGAATTCTGGAGTGGACCGAATATCCATGGCAGAACCCCACACTGGCTAGGAACTAGGCTGCACTAAGCCTGACACTTTTTGGGCTTCTTCATGAATCTAGTTTTCAGGTAAGGTCAGATCATCTTATTGAATAGATATCTGAAAGAGAGAAAAGGAATGAATCATTTTTCCAATTACCTTCTCTCGAAAACCATAGATCTTCTAGTTACAATTGACTATCCGGCACTTTCGTGTGTAGAGCGAAGCAAGAAATTGCATGGAAGGGCTTTTATGCTAATATCAGCCTTGTTTGGATCAATAGATGCAATCCATTTCAGTGTATGCCACTAATTTCACCATTGCAGTTGAGACGTCGCGCAATTGAGCGTTCCCTAGAGTTTGGTTCAAAGGCTAAGGACTCCCCGCCGCCTTCATAAGGGCACTAAGGCGGAGCATGGAAAAGCAAATTGGGCACCCATGTTTTACCAGTCTTGAATCTCAGGGCCGTTTTGCCAACCACCAACATGAAGAAAATCGAATTTAATTGCGGGAAATTAGGATTTCATGAGGGAGGAAAATGGGGTGGAGAGTCGTACAATGCATTGGTAGGATGAAGGTGCTAGCTTGGCTGAGATAGGAAGTTTCGATGTGTATGTAGATTTGGTTCTAGTGCCCCCACCCTTTTCAAGATCTGTCAGTATTAGCAAGATGATTAGGTGTAAACTATAGAGAAATGGACTAAATGAAATGTATCTAAGAAGAAAGGAAGCCATGCTCCATCCTGTTTATAAAAAGAACATCACCTCCCTTTTTGGTTAGATACCACTCCATTAGGTACTAATGCTTCTACCTATCACCCTCCGGGTGAGTTTGAGAGCAGTGTTTTTTTCCAACATTAATAGCATTCCGCGAGAAAAGTCATCTACTGATGTTGTCAGCGGAGTCCCTCGTCCATCCATATATGAATAGCGGTATCCCCCATTTTGGATAGTGATGAGGTAGTCGACGCAATTTGCATGTGTATTTGCATTCGGCTTTGCTACTTTCCTTCTAGAAAAGAATCTCCACGGAAGGGAATAGTCTACATGGACCGGGGTAGTCTTTCAATTCCTTTATCGGGTGGGGGAGTTTAGAACCAGTTAGGACAATACCTGCTGCTTTAGTCACACTAGCTACATCAGTTGATGACGGATTTAGCATACCACCTAAGAATAGTCTACGTGGCCCCTTGTTTTTACTACAATTTGATATAGTGAATCCACTAATGCAGAAAACCCTTTTTAAAGCGCTTTTAAAGACCCTCACTCTCAAAAAGAGCTAGAGGTTTTGCCTCAACTCATTCATGAATGTTGTTTGATTGCCCACGTGGCTGAATCCAACTCAGTCTTTATCATGCCTTGGAGTTCTCTCTCATAACTGAAGCCAAGAGGTATTCGATTTATCAGATTTCGAGCTAGCTGCCCTTTTCTTGCTCCTTGCCATTAGCGCAGCCCTTTCCTTTTTCTTAGCTAGAGTAGTTTTTCACCTTCAAAAGAAGGCGCCAGCGCTTTTGTAGTGACCCAGAGGGGTCCCGGGTTGCTTTGGCGCACCCCACCCCGTTTGTCCTGTGTTGTACTTGACTTGACTCTCCCCCGCTTGCTGCTTGCTGATCGTAGTGTTCAAAAATGACACGAAGCTGGATATGAGTAGATGTTGTTGGTCGAAAACGTACTTTAGTCACAATGAAACAGAATGGTCTCACTCGATGCATCATTTTAGAATGTGTATTTTCATATTAAGAGTTCTTAAAAGTTATCAACTCAAAGCCCAACCGTCAAAAGGATGCTACAATGTTTGAAATTGTCAACTTAAGATGCCCCCTTACTTCCTTCGTGACCTACCACTACTTCATCTATCGAAATGATTAGGCAGATCTCATTTTTTCTAGCATTTAACCTGCTCATGATCCTTAGGCTATAGAGCATGGAGGAGACAGAGAGATGAAAGGACCACCTTCTCCTGCTTGCTTGATCGGAATCTATTCACATTTATAATAGCTGAAGTGCTACATAACTTCACTTAGTAGTTGAAACTCGGAGAGACAGAGAGAGTCCTCTCTCATACTTGCGAATTCCAAGGTTGATCAGCAAGGGAATTGGCAGGAACCAACCTTAGTTGCCCCTCGGTAGAGTTAGTCTACTTAGCGAACTGTCAGGACGCAGAGATCGATTGATCAATATGCATATCGAGAGTTGATAGTTGGCCGCTGCCCCCTTGTCCTGTCCTGGAGGCTCCCTGGCCGGGGGGCAAAGGGGATTTCTATCATCACCCTTTCTCCCGGTGTATGTGAAAGAGAAAAAGTGATGCACTTTTTTGATTTTCGGTCTACGGTTGGTTGGGCCAAAGAACGGGAGTCAGCTTCCTTAAGTCCGTTCTTCCTCAGTAGCTCAATGGTAGAGCGGTCGGCTGTTAACTGACTAGTCGTAGGTTCAAATCCTACTTGGGGAGATTTTATTCATTCAGAATTCGAATTGATAGTTATAGCTTTTCTGACTAGCGACCCCTGTCCTTCTCCTTTTTTTTCTAAAGACACGGCATAATTGTCAAACGGGACATCGAAACTAGGAAGTTGATTGTAGGATTTCTATTCCTCACTCTTGTATAGGTGAACTTGGTTCGTTTAATGAAAAGGGATAAGGAGGATCCACTGGTAATGAATGGGAAGACTGGGGTGGTATCTTCATTAGCCGGAAGGAATTAGTCTCCACTAGCGTAATTCGTAGAACGAATAGGAAAAGGCGTCTTTAGGTAGGAGGATGGATGGATGTGGTCCAATGGCTAAAGCTCTGCCAGCTTCTTGTAGACTAGCAGTCTTCGAGAGGAACCTTAACCCCCCGGGTTAGGCTTGGTGGGATGGTAGACTTTTTTTCGCCACAAGTGGGAACTCAGTCCTTGGTAAGACACAAGGGGGGAAGGAAGATCTTCACTCACTCATTAAGTGTCTGCGGTGAGACCCACAACAAACGAAGGGGGTGGAGGGAGACCAAAGAAGGAACAACTGTCTTGAATGCTACGCTGGGATCAGCAGCTTCCAGTGTTTTCAAAATGTGTCGGGTAGGAAGAGGAAGATCGGGTGGGGAAAATGGGGTTCGTACCCGCGACTTCTGGCGTGACAGACCACTACTCTAACCAACTAAGCTATTTCCCCCTTTCATAACTACTGTCGATTAAATAGTCACCTACCGGTTACCTTTGTAACTATAGCAAAGTCGTTGTACAACAGAATGCTCTTCGCCTTTAGTACTTTCCTTTTACTTTTGACGACAGTAGAAAGAAATGGCTCTGCTCGCTTAGAGAAGGGGCTCCGCACTCTATCAGCTATCAGTTAGTTGGCGCTACGCGTGACTTCAGTTGAGAAAAGCGAACAAGATAGCGCTAGCGCCTGTGGAGAACTTTTGTTTCTTCGTCTTCTAAAAGGCCTACCGACCTGTCGGTGAAAAGCCTGTTACAAAAATAATAATAAGACATAGTGAAAAGTACCAAAACAATTGAAGCCTACATCCCACTACGTTTGGGTTCCCCCTTCCTATGAACCTTGAGTCAATAGGTAGGGTCAACTATACCAAAGTGGAAGGGCCACTATCTAAACTATTAGTGGGCTGGTTTGAACTATTGATTTACTGAATCGAGTGAAGCTATGTTGCGTAAGATATAGGTCGCCAAGGCCTAGAAGTACAAGGGGTCACCCTAACGGTCACTCTCAAACTCACTACTTGAGTGACGAAAGTCACTTTTATTCTTTAATAGGGCTTGCCAAAGAACCCCTCTGGGGCCCCAGGAAGAGGAATGAGATAGAGAAAAGGTCTCCTCTTTGTGTTCGCTCTTCCCGGCATGTAGAGATCTGATTGGGCTTATAGTTTAATTGGTTGAAACGTACCGCTCATAATGGTGATATTGTAGCTTCAAGCCCTACTAAGCTCATCTGACCCGCTTAATCAATGACTCCTGTAGTCACCTGAACCACTCTCAGATAGCCCACAGCCTCTCTTCTGGATGCAAAAGAAGATTCGATCAATGTACAAGGTTTGCCTTCTTGCGAGAAGGAGGGTTTTGAATTGTGTTCTCAGTGCAAAGGGAGTCTTTGAGAAGGTTCTGTTTTTCTGAAGAGAGAGAAGATCAATAGAGCAGTCCGGCAGCTCTTCGGGGGTCAGCTTCGGGATTTGCCTGATCGACCCCTACCAGTGTATTAATCTACAAAAATGAAGATTGACATTTGTCAATTTACCGGATCTATCCTCTTCTACAAACTTTACAAAATGGAAGGGAAAATGTGAAGACCAAAGATGTCAACTACTAAGCATAGTCAATTGCAAATCGGCCGGTTGGTTTGCTTCTCTCCAAGTATGGGAGATTTTCCAATCTTCGAAAGACGCTCGTACTTTCTTGATCTTATGAAGAAGGGCTTTCCTTAGCTGGAGACTTTGGGATCTTGAGAGTAGACCTTGTCTTACGTGAGGGAATCCGAATCAATCCAAATCCTCAGACACTCCTTTTCAGCTGCTATTTGAATACATGTTCAGATGGAAAAGAGCTCGACTTCAAGTATGGTCTTTGTAACATCCCAAACTTTGGAATGTTATAATAAAAATTAGAATGATTGTTTGTTTGCTTGAGTGAATTGAAAGTGAGTGAAATTTGAAACTTTTTGAAACTTTTGAAAACTTTTGAATGAGAGGGAATAAAATGACTTTCCCATGAGATTTGAATTCCATCTTTGAAAATATTTCAAATTCAGAAACTTTATGCAACTCAATTATTTTCATGATAGAGGACAATATGAATTCTTCAATTTATATGAAATATGAGTTGGGAGTTTAAAAGGATTTGAAAGTGCCTCTGAATTATTTTTGAATCCATTTCATATTTGGTTCCTATTCAAGTTTTCAAATTATTCAAACCCCTTCTCAAAAAAAATTGAGAGGAGTAAATATGACACTCCAAACCAGGGGTATTTTTGTGCAGGTTTGGAATCATAAAACCCAAGGGGTTATATGAAAAATAATTTGCAATAATAAATAAAGCCATTTAGGCATTTTCTGAAAATAATGTTTTTTTAAAGTATTTAATTTGGCCATGGAAAAATGTCCATTAAATTGAATTTATCACCCTGGTCATTCTAATGTATACACTTTAATTTTTGGACAAGTTTTGAATGCCTTAATGCTATTTTTATTGCCCTGTAAATTAATATAGGAAAATCATTAAAGCCTTTTAAGACGACCGGCCCACCTGCTCATTAAGCCCACCCCGTAACTCCTCCTCAACGGTCGCCCTATAACCGCGCCCCTCTCTCTCTCTCATTGACAAGCCGGTCCCACCGCCCGATTCCCTCTCCCGCGCGGTCGTCCCCATCCTCACGAGCGCGACGCCGTCGCTGGAGATTCCTCTCCCGTGATCTCCTCCTCCTGTCGCTCCCCTCTAGTCCCGACCACCCCTATAAGTAGCGTCCACCATCCGCTCCTCGTTCCACCCCGAGCCCCTCTTTCTCCTTGCCGGAACACTACCCGAGCCCTTGCCGGAGTTCCACCACCCAACCGGATCCCCCGAGCTCGAGCCCCTCGCCACACTCCACCCCACACCCCTCCACTACTCTCCAACATCACCGGAGCGTTCCCGCTATCACCTGGTGCCCTCAACCTTGCCGGAAACCCACCAGAGCCGCCACACCACCACCCTCCCCGGAATTTCCCTCGGCCACCACCATCCCAAAACCATCCCGAGCTCGTGCATGTCGACTCCATCATCCCCGAGTCCCTCCGACACCACCTACCTCGACTATGTCCTCGCCCACGTAAAACGAAGCCATCCCCGATGCTGGCGGACCACCGGAGACGCCTCCTCGTCGCCCCCACCTCCTCGGCCTCGCCGGAAGAACCATCGCCAGCGACCCCCTCCACTGTGAGCTCCTTCCCCCCTCTGTGTGCGTTGGATCTGGATCCAACGATCCAGATTATAACAAATAAAAACCCCGAAATGGTACACGTTAAACTCGGGTCGTCCTCCCGAAACTCCCTAGCACACGCACCCCTGGAGAAATCACAGAGCGACACGTCACCCCTGACCGTTAGCTAGGATCTTTCTTATTTTCTGTTTTGTTTTAAAAAAACAGATTTAGTCCGATTTTTGTTTTAGCATATCTTTTATTTTTTTTAAGTATTTTAACTTGATTCTTTTTGAATTAAGTCAATTTTTATCTAGTTTCTCTAGATGCCAAGTTTGACCATATTTGAATATTTAAATTTGAATTTAAACAGATTTGATTTAAATTTTGTTTTCTAAATAACTTGAGTTTAAAAATGTATTTTTGATTGATTCTTTTTTCTACTTGTCACTAGTGATATTAGTTATCATTAGGAAGAGTTTGAGAATTTTTAGAATATTATAAAAGAGTGTTTTCAACTAAAACAGATTCTGTTTTGTTTGTTAATATAGTTTAATTAGTTTTATTTTGTTAGCTTAAATCTGAGTTTGTTTTAATTTGATTTAGTAGGTTCTGTTAGTTAAACTTTAGGTGTTTTACTTACTGTTAATAAAAAAATATAAAATTGCTTAGTTTATTTCTTTATGGTTATAGGAATCTCAACTCCTTTTCAAATAGGTTTAATTTGTTATAAAACAAACTAGTTAGTAATAGATAATTTTAACAAAGTTTTAAGTAATTAGATTCTGTTTTCAAATAAAGTTTTTAGTAATCTTTTATGTTAAGAAATATTTTAAACAAAAATAGTTTAGTTTTACTCTATTATTATAGGAAACTATATTTTCTTCATTAGGTAATGTTTTATAAAACAATTTAGTTTTAGTAGAAACTCATTTCACAAAAGTTTTGGATGATTTAATTCTGTTTTATAATACAGATTTTATTTAATTGCTTTCTGTTAACTTAGTTGTTTCATAATGTGTTTTCTTTTAGTTTATGGTTGTGCTTGTAGTTAAGTTCATTAGGCAAACACTCATGTTGTTTAGGATGTTGTTGTCATAGTTTTTACTTGTTCTTCAAAAGTAATTCTTTTTGCTAGAAAAATATTTACTAAAATCCTTTTGTTATATTTTACTTTGTTTTTGGTTTTGTTTTGTTGAAAATAGTTGTTTGTAGTGGGAAATTACCTTAGTTGCTTTTATGAAAACTTTGTTGATTTTGTCTTAAGTATTTCCTTCATCAACCTTGTTGCTTTTGTTTTGTGTTACTTTTGATTGTTAGAATTGATTGTTAGTATGATTGCTTATATGAATGCAATGCTTGTTTATATAGATTTTCATCGGAGAGTGACGAATAGTCTATCAAGTTATTTATGAGAGCGATCTTTATCTTCATCAACAGTACAGGCAAGTTTACTTTGACTATCTTTTCATACCTATGTTTTATTGCATGTAGTGACATCATTCAACAAATCCCTCCCGTAGTGTTATTGAAATTCTTGTAGTTGAGTAGAGTGCATGAGGTAGGAACCCACCACTTGTTACTAAAGCCCCGAGAACGCTAGTTAGTGCAATGCTATGCTAAAGTAGACGGGGTCTGGTATGAGTGTTCGTGAGTGGTGTGAGAAGGAGGACTCCACGTCAAAACGACGACTTCATGAAGGCTTATTGAAGAACTGCATATTCAAGACCTCAAGACTTGGAGACTCGAGAAACAAGTTTTTCAATACACACTACTGGGTGAGGTATGGTTGAAACGGTACCCTGGAGAAACCAGTGGATTTGCCAAGGTTTTGCTGGAGATGGCCAGTATTCACGCGGAAAGCCTCACCCAGACTCAAAGGGAAGGATGAATACTTCATGCCCGGAAGCTTACCTGTGTAGCCACAAGTCATTATGGGCTCCGGCTTGGTTGATCTTTGTTGTGACTCTGCTCGGCAGTGCTACGAGATGTAGTCGACGTTAGGATTGGATGGGCACTGTCGGACAGTCAGGGAAACACTTTGAAAGACCATGTTTCGTTCATCCGGTTCTCAAACACCAGGCAGTGCGAGGACTTACCAGGAGGGAACGACTCTTGTGGGTAAAGTACACAACACTCTGCAGAGTTAAACCTATTCGATTAGCCGTGTCCTCGGTTACGGACAAATTGAGCTTCTAGACTTGGATCTATCTCTGAACTCTCAACACTGGACTGATAACTAATTGCGGGCAACTTAAGTTACTTGTGGGCATTTGAGACATTGGTTGGCGGAACCATGTCATGATAGGTAACTCCATAGTGAAATTCCTTATATTCTTTGTTGTAGGGAAAATAAAATCAGCTTTTACGCAAACACTTAGACACAGAGCCACAAAGCCTTTGCATATTGAATAGCCTTTATTCTTCTGTTCTACTATGGTGATCTTGCCAGTACATTCAATGTACTGACCTACACGGCTGCAACGTCTTATGTTGTAGATACTCTTCTACGACGGGTAAGAGTACGATTCAGGGTTACGATCCGCACTCAACTTGCCGTTGGTGTTATTAGGACTCCACTCCTGTTGACTGTATCCGCTGCTATTTTAAGGTATATATCAGTTTTACGTTAATTACATGTGATTGCACTTTGATATATACATTGATGTACTGTGTGTGCCAGCATACTGATCTAGGGATGGCACAGAAAACACAGAGGCTTGACTCGTTTTGAGTCGGGTTGCTACAGAAATGGTATCAGAGCACATGTTGACTATAGGATGTGACCCTAGAAACTGGAAAGTCCTTAGAAAATGATTTCTCGAAAATCCTTGTTTTCAAAAGAGTCTTTACTTCTCATCCTTTCTGAGTTTTATCAAAGAGTTAGAAAATACCCTTTTCCCCTTGACCACACGAAGGATCAACTGAAGCCCTCCAAGAAGGACAAGATATCAGACAACTGGTGACCAACTCAGACAAAGATGTATTGCATTAAGGAAGAGCTACAAAAAGGATTGAAGATTATACTGATCTGAAGAAATTGAAGACCATGAAGAATTTCCAATATATTATGCCCCTAGAAGACCAAACCCCTGATGTAAACTTATGTTAGATACGATGATTTGTGAGCTGTCATTTGTGTGTAATTTTCGACAGCCACAACTAATTTTTTTAAACCATTGTTTGTATTGTGTGTTTCCCCTCCTTTTCTCTCTCTTGCATCTCATCCCCAAAACCTTGAACCCAATAGATGATGAGTGAAGCTAGACTCGTGTATTCTGGATCAATGACTCGGTTAGAGGTAGAAGAATGGATTCAGAACATGGAGGATCACCGAAGGAGTAACCTTGTTACAAGGAACAAGATGGTCCAATATGCTCTTCGGTACTTTGCAGAAGGTGCTACACATTGGTGGAAGATGCATGAAGATATCTATGATAGACAGGAACCAATCACTTGGGAAGAATTTAAGATGACTCTGCAAGGATCTCATGTTGTTACCAACAACCAAAAGCCCCGTAGCAAAGATGTGAAGAAGATTTGTGCTTGCAAGATATGTGGAGAGATAGGACACACCCAGGAAGAACACAAGGAAGGATGCCCTCATTGTGAAGAAAATCACCCTACTGAGGAAGGCCCAACTAGGCAGGTGACATGTTTCTTGTGTGAAGGAACCAATCATTACCCGGCTCACTACCAAATGTACCCCAAGGTAGAAGAAGTCATCAAGCAGTAGAAGGAAGCCATGAAGGAAGCCTTCAGAGAAAAATTAGGAGAACTTGTGATGAAGGAAGATGTTGAAGACCCAAATGAAGAAGGCCTAACCACATTTTACTCCAATGCCTGCTATTCATGTGGAGAAGAAGGACATTTCTCAAAGGAGTGTACGAAGGAAAGAAAAGAGTATCTGGGAAACTTCCCGACAGAAGAAGTGGAGTTTGATCCACAGGAAATTGAAGTTTTGATCGGAACAAAGCACATTAGGAAGGGACAAGCCCCTGAACAGAAGGACATGGGTCATATCAGATGTTTCAAGTGTAACGATAAGGGCCACTACGCCAATAAGTGCCCAAGAAAGGACCAGAACTCCAAGGAGCAAACACCAACATCAAGAAGCCCCGAGACTTGTTAGAAATCGTCTGTTTTCGTAGCAAGGAAGCAGGACATTACGCTAGTAAATGTCCAAAGGATAAGAAAGCTAGAATGAGTTAGTAAATTTTTGAAGATGGAAATAAGTGTATCATGAAGCACTCTTGGTTTCATGACATTATTTTGCAACGGAAGTCTCTGAGATTGTAACAACTTCGTAAATCAATGAAATTTGTTGTGTCATGTTTTTTCTATGAGTTGTTACCCCATGAACAAAGATCTCTCACCAATTTTCGAGGATATGAGAAAATATGGTCTATGCAGGCATGCGTGCATTTCATTTTAAGTGTGGTAGCAACCACAGGGACAAAAGAATGAAGAGAATACCATTCATGTTAAGGAGTTTGGATAAGTGAATACAGGTGAAGAGAATGTGGAACCACCTCAAACTATGTGGATGATAACCTTTGTGACAACGTGTCTTTGAAGTTGGAATATTGAGAAAAGGAATGATTGTGGTGAAACCATACCCATGGTTAAACAGACCAATGGAAAGGAAAATGGATTCCGCAGAGTGGAATCTAAACGAGAAGAAGTCTGTGAATTGTTACCTCAAGGGTATGGTGTAGTGAACTGAAGGTAATGTTGGTATATGGAACGATAGTAACCCAGGAGTGAGTTAAACCTACCCAAGTATTCAAGTGAACCCACAAGTCACTGACCTCAGGATTGATAAGGATCAAGCCCCACCTTTGTGAAGGAAGAAACTTGGAAGAAGCTACGACTCATCAGCAAACGTTTTCTTAGGAGCATACGATAACCTGAGAGTTGTGAAGAAACGATAGATGTTTTTGCTTAGCTTGCAGAATCAATGGATTTATCCGAACTTTGTTCGTTGACAAAAGAAATTTCTGCAATGCTTGTGAGGAAGACCAAGTGTTAGAAGACGAGATTCACTAAACCTTATACAAGGTAATGATTTCAGTGCGACATGGTTTGGCCACCATGACGACTTACTCTATTCATTCTCTTGCTATTCGGAATGGTAAATCTGAGTGACTTACCCATAGTAAAGAGACGGCGTTCTTTGAAGCTTTTGTTTAAGCCTTAGAATGGTATGATGAAGAACCCTTATACATGACAGTTTCTGTCACACGTAGGAAATTCTACGGTGAGGAATGAAGCCACGATCCTTTTTCACTGCAGGATAACCACCAATGGTAGACCACCATGAGATCATCGATAAGTTATTTAGAATGATCGCGAGACCTGTCAGTTAAGAAGACCCAGTATCAGAGGAAATACATGTTGTTATGAGAACACAAGATTTTGATATAACGGAAGAGCATCACCGAAGAAGCTATCGTGAAGAAGGTGAACAGACAGATGTACCCAGAGGATAGCCAAGATTTTGGGGACCAGTAACTCTCATTTTAAGTGTGGTAGACCAACATTTCCAGGTCAATGGAGTCTTGTTGGAAGACCCCACACCCTCTTGGTCAATGGATTTGTTAGAAGACCCCCAAACCCTAACCTGTTCTTGCTATCCCCTCCGAATCTCGAGGACGAGATTCATTTTAAGTGTGGTAGGTTTGTAACATCCCAAACTTTGGAATGTTAGAATAATAATTAGAATGATTGTTTGTTTGCTTGAGTGAATTGAAAGTGAGTGAAATTTGAAACTTTTTGAAACTTTTGAAAACTTTTGAATGAGAGGGAATAAAATGACTTTCCCATGAGATTTGACTTCCATCTTTGAAAATATTTCAAATTCAGAAACTTTATGCAACTCAATGATTTTCATGATAGAGGATAATATGAATTCTTCAATTTATATGAAATATGAGTTGGGATTTTAAAAGGATTTGAAAGTGCCTCTGAATTATTTTGGAATCCATTTCATATTTGGTTCCTATTCAAGTTTTCAAATTATTCAAACCCCTTGTCAAAAAAATTTGAGAGGAGTAAATATAACACTCCAAACCAGGGGTATTTTTGTGAAGTTTTGGAATCATAAAACCCAAGGGGTTATATGAAAAATAATTTGCAATAATAAATAAAGCCATTTAGGCATTTTGTGAAAATATTTTTTTTAAAGTATTTAATTTGGCCGTGGAAAAATGTCCATTAAATGGAATTTATTATCCTGGTCATTTTGATATATACACTTTAATTTTTGGACAAGTTTTAAATGCACTAATGTTGTTTTTATTGCCCTGTAAATTAATATAGGAAAATCATTAAAGCCTTTTAAGACGACCGACCCACATGCGCATTAAGCCCACCCCGTAACTCCTCCTCAACGGTCGCCCGTTACCGCGCCCTTCTCTCTCTCTCTCATTGACAAGTCGGTCCCACCGCCCGATTCCCTCTCCCGCGCGGTCGTCCCCATCCTCACGAGCACGACGCCGTCGCCGGAGATTCCTCTCCCGTGATCACCTCCTCATGTCGCTCCCCTCTAGTACCGACCACCCCTATAAGTAGCGGCCACCATCCGCTCCTCATTCCACCCCGAGCCCCTCTTTCTCCTTGCCGGAACGCTACCCAAGCCCTTGCCTGAGTTCCACCACCCAACTGGATCCCCCGAGCTCGAGCCCCTCGCCACACTCCACCCCACACCCCTCCACTACTCTCCAACATCACCGGAGCGTTCCCGCTATCACCTGGTGCCCTCAACCTCGCCGGAAACCCACCGGAGCCGCCACACCACCACCCTCGCCGGAATTTCCCTCGGCCACCACCATCCCGAAACCATGCCGAGCTCGTGCACGTCGACTCCGTCATCCCCGAGTCCCTCCAACGCCGCCTACCTCGACTACGTCCTCGCCCGCGTCGAACGGAGCCATCCCCGATGCCGGAGGACCACCGGAGATGCCTCCTCGTCGCCCCCACCTCCTCGGCCTCGCCGGAAGAACCATCGCCGGCGACCCCCTCCACTATGAGCTCCTTCCCCCCTCTGTGTGCGTTGGATCTGGATCCAACGATCCAGATTATAACAAATAAAAACCCCGAAACGGTACGCGTTAAACTCCGGTCATCCGCCCGAAACTCCCTAGCACACGCACCCCTGGACAAATCACAGAGCGACACGTCACCCCTGACCGTTAGCTAGGATCTTTCTTATTTTCTGTTTTGTTTAAAAAAACAGATTTAGTCCTGTTTTTGTTTTTAGCATATCTTTTATGTTTTTAAGTATTTTAACTTGATTCTTTTTGAATTAAGTCACAATTTTTATCTAGTTTCTGTAGATGCCAAGTTTGACAATATTTGAATATTTAAATTTGAATTTAAACAGATTTGATTTAAATTTTGTTTTCTGAATAACTTGAGTTTAAAAATGTATTTTTGATTGATTCTTTTTTTCTACTTGTCACTAGTGATATTAGTTATCATTAGGAAGAGTGTGAGAATTTTTAGAATAGTCTAAAAGAGTGTTTTCAACTAAAACAGATTCTGTTTAGTTTGTTAATATAGTTTAATTAGTTTTATTTTGTTAGCTTAAATCTGAGTTTGTTTTAATTTGATTTAGTAGGTTCTGTTAGTTAAACTTTAGGTTTTTTACTTACTGTTAATAAAAAAATATAAAATTGCTTAGTTTATTTCTTTATGGTTATAGGAATCTCAACTCCTTTTCAAATAGGTTTAATTTGTTATAAAACAAACTAGTTAGTAATAGATAATTTTAACAAAGTTTTAAGTAATTAGATTTTGTTTTCAAATAAAGTTTTTAGTAATATTTTCTGTTAAGAAATGTTTAAAAAAAAATAGTTTAGTTTTACTCTATTATTATAGGAAACTATATTTTCTTCATTAGGTAATGTGTCATAAAACAATTTAGTTTTAGTAGAAACTCATTTCACAAAAGTTTTAGATGATTTAATTCTGTTTTATAATACAGATTTTATTTAATTGCTTTCTGTTAACTTAGTTGTTTCATAATGTGTTTTCTTTTAGTTTATGGTTGTGCTTGTAGTTAAGTTCATTAGGCAAACACTCATGTCGTTTAGGATGTTGTTTTCATAGTTTTTACTTGTTCTTCAAAAGTAATTCTTTTTGCTAGAAAAATATTTACTAAAATCCTTTTGTTATATTTTACTTTGTTTTTGGTTTTGTTTTGTTGAAAATAGTTGTTTGTAGTGGGAAATTACCTTAGTTGCTTTTATGAAAACTTTGTTGATTTTGTCTTAAGTATTTCCTTCATCAACCTTGTTGCTTTTGTTTTGTGTTACTTTTGATTGTTAGAATTGATTGTTAGTATGATTGCTTATATGAATGCAATGCTTGTTTATATAGATTTTCATTGGAGAGTGACGAATAGTCTATCAAGTTATTTATGAGAGCGATCTTTATCTTCATCAACAGTACATGCAAGTTCACTCTGACCATCTTTTCATACCTATGTTTTATTGCATGTAGTGACATCATTCAAAAAATCCCTCCCGTAGTGTTATTGAAATTCTTCTAGTTGAGTAGAATGCATGAGGTAGGAACCCACCACTTGTTACTAAAGCCCCGGGAACGCTAGTTAGTGCAATGCTATGCTAAAGTAGACAGGATCTGGTATGAGTGTTCATGAGTGGTGTGAGAAGGAGGACTCCATGTCAAAACGACGACTTCATGAAGGCTTATTCGAGAACTGCATATTCAAGACCTCAAGACTTCGAGACTTGAGAAACAAGTTTTTCAATACACACTACTGGGTGAGGGATGGTTGAAACGGTACCCTGGAGAAACCAGTGGATTTGCCTAGGTGTTGCTGGAGATGGCCAGTATTCACGCGGAAAGCCTCACCCAGACTCAAAGGGAAGGATGAATACTTCATGCCCGGAAGCTTACCTGTGTAGCCACAAGTCATTATGGGCTCCGGCTTGGTTGATCTTTGTTGTGACTCTGCTCGGCAGTGCTACGAGATGTAGTCGACGTTAGGATTGGATGGGCACTGTCGGACAGTCAGGGAAACACTTTGAAATACCATGTTTCGTTCATCCGGTTCTCAAACACCAGGCAGTGCGAGGACTTACCAGGAGGGAACGAATCTTGTGGGTAAAGTACACAACACTCTGCAGAGTTAAACCTAATCGATTAGCCGTGTCCTCGGTTACGGACAAATTGAGCTTCTAGACTTGGATCTATCTGTGAACTCTCAACACTGGACTAATAACTAATTGCGGGCAACTTAATTTACTTGTGGGCATTTGAGACATTGGTTGGCGGATCCATGTCATGATAGGTAACTCCATAGTGAAATTCCTTATATTCTTTGTTGTAGGGAAAATAAAATCAGCTTTTACGCAAAAACTGAGACACAGAGCCACAAAGCCTTTGCATATAGAATAGCCTTTATTCTTCTGTTCTACTATGGTGATCTTGCCAGTACATTCAATGTACTGACCTACACGGCTACAACGTCTGATGTTGTAGATACTCTTCTACGACGGGTAAGAGTACGATTCAGGGTTACGATCCGCACTCAACTTGCCGTTGGTGTTATTGGGACTCCACTCCCGTTGACTGTATCCGCTGCTATTTTAAGGTATATATCAGTTTTACGTGAATTACATGTGATTGCACTTTGATATATACATTGATGTACTGTGTATGCCAGCATACTGATCCAGGGATGGCACAGAAAACACAGAGGCTTGACTCGTTTTGAGTCGGGTCGCTACAGAAATGGTATCAGAGCACATGTTGACTGTAGGACGTGACCCTAGAAACTGGAAAGTCCTTAGAAAATGATTTCTCGAAAAACCTTGTTTTCAAAAGAGTCTTTACTTCTCATCCTTTCTGAGTTTTATCAAAGAGTTAGAAAATACCCTTTTCCCCTTGACCACACGAAGGATCAACTGAAGCCCTCCAAGAAGGACAAGATATCAGACAACTGGTGACCAACTCAGACAAAGATGTATTGCATTAAGGAAGAGCTACAAAAAGGATTGAAGATTATACTGATCTGAAGAAATTGAAGACCATGAAGAATTTCCAATATATTATGCCCCTAGAAGACCAAACCCCTGATGTAAACTTATGTTAGATACGATGATTTGTGAGTTGTCATTTGTGTGTAATTTTCGACAGCCACAACTAATTTGTTTTAAACCATTGTTTGTATTGTGTGTTTTCCCCTCCTTTTCTCTCTCTTGCATCTCATCCCCAAAACCTTGAACCCAATAGATGATGAGTGAAGCTAGACTCGTCTATTCTGGATCAATGACTCGGTTAGAGGCAGAAGAATGGATTCAGAACATGGAGGATCACCTAAGGAGTAACCTTGTTACAAGGAACAAGATGGTCCAATATGCTCTTCGGTACTTTGCAGAATAGCCTTTGCATATAGAATAGCCTTTATTCTTCTGTTCTACTATGGTGATCTTGCCAGTACCTTCAATGTACTGACCTACACGACTGCAACGTCTTATGTTGTAGATACTCTTCTACGACGGGTAAGAGTACGATTCGGGGTTACGGTCCGCACTCAACTTGCCGTTGGTGTTATTGGGACTCCACTCCCGTTGACTGTATCCGCTGCTATTTTAAGGTATATATCAGTTTTACGTTAATTACATGTGATTGCACTTTGATATATACATTGATGTACTGTGTGTGCCCGCATACTGATCCAGGGATGGCACAGAAAACACAGAGGCTTGACTCGTTTTGAGTCGGGTCGCTACAGTCTTGTTCTTAACTGCTTGAGAGAACACATATATCCCCTTTTTATTGCAAAACCTCCATAAGCCTTCCCATGCTTGCTAATTGAACCGTCCGTCTTCATCTGAATCCATTCGTTTCCCGGTGGTTAACACACAATAGAATATGTTTGTTTTTGATCGGATTGAGACAAAAGTCCCTTTTTTAGGATGTTCACCGAGTCTTCCTCTCCTTTTTCTCATAAAACTGGAGATATTAGCTTCTAATCTGCATATTTTTGCAAATCCTTTTCCATTTGGATTTTGGAAAACATTAACTTATCTCTTGAATTCCACTATATATAACGTTGACGTTCTACCAAAATGTGCCAGAGCGAGTGAAAGGCAAGCCTACCCACGGTGTTAACTTGCCATCCCCAACAAATCTGCTAGCAGCCCATTCGAGTTTCGCTTGGAAACAAGAAGCTCTTCTTTATTTGCGTTTTTTGCCCAAGATAAGCCCATTTTCCAGAGCCAAGCCTATTATAAGAGTTCAACTGCCGTAATTGGATGGAGTCTAAATGCTTGCATCTTGGGCTGAAGAATGACCCAATTCCCTAGCTTTCATGCATTAATCATATCTGGGGAAGTGGGAATAGGGAGATGCCATCCATCTACACGACACGGTAGCTTAAGCAAAGAATAGAGAGAGCTAAGCTAGAATACAAACAAAAAAGATATTCCACTAGCGTAGGCCTACCATATAAAAGTCTAAAAAAACATTTTCTTTATCTGTCAGCAGGAGAGAAAGCAAGCTTACGGTGCTTTGGATGTTAATATTTTTGTAGGATACTAACCACCTATATATACATTGTTTTATACTCCTCTGTACAAGCATATAAGAGCTATTATGCTCGATAAAAGGCAGTTTATGAATAAGTAAGTCTTTCTTTTTTGAATAGCCGGCGGGAGAACTTACTTTTCTGGTTATCGTATGAACAATGTCGTCCACTTTTCTTTTTTGAGTTTCCATGGATCTCTCCGACGAAGTAGCGGCAGCATGAAATGCTATTCACGAATGAGCTTTGCTATCTGATTCCTACAAAAGAGATAGCGGAAGGTCACTTTTGTCAAATGGGGCTAGAAAGCATAGAACCCTGTCTTAAATCAATCGGTGAATCAAGAATCAAATTGAGGAGAACATGACATGTTATGAGAAGAGTGGCGTGGGAATAGATTGCATTTCAAAAAGAATCTATACACTCAATAAGCCGAACAGGAAGATTCCACTGCCAAAAGAACTGGTACGGTGTGAGAAGAGGCCTATTCTCAATAATGAACAAGATGATGCAGCTCTAGTTGCTAGAGGCAGAGGACGTGGACGCGGCAGGAATAGATCCAGGGGGAGGACGCGAATAAAAAAGGCTATGAGGATCATAAAAATTGAGGTGGAGGGAGATTGTATAACTAAGGACGAGTAGAGAAAGGCGTCAGACTTTCAGTTGTAGGTGATCTTTATCGAAAAAGATGTACATTCGAATGAAAAAATAGGGCCTGTCCGAGAGCTGATTGAGCCAACCCCGGACGTACCAGTTGGAAACCTATGGCTGGAGAGAATCTCTCGTGATGGAGAAATGTCAAATGGGAAGCTCTATGGAGGTACACATTGTGTCGTTCGTCATCATGGGACTGACTCACTCGGGAACAGGCACAGGATTGAGGAACTTTCTGGCGTAACACACCCGTAATGGGGCAATCTGACTAGCTGGTCAAAACCCTTTCCGCAGTGGGCTTCCAAACTCTCTTTAGAACTTGCTTCACATGCTTGGAGGCATTTTGACACCCTCTCGTAGGCTCACTTTGTTTCAGGGCTTTCCTTTCTCTCCTAAGATCCGATCCCAACCAAGAAACGAGAGTCTGATGGGGATTCTGCTTGAACGTTAACTAGACCTGCGCCCGTATTAGCTTACCGAAAAACTAACTAAGGGGAAGATCAAAGGAATTAAGTAAGGCAACTTTAGGCTATACAGAGATTTCTATTAAGGCTAAACTTATCTGCCTTTCCCGGTACTTCAAAGTCGAATGCCACTGCTGCTACATACAGGAGAAGATAGATTTTTTGCTAGAGGACGGATGTTCAACAAGGACGGGGTCATCACAAAGAAAAAGAGCTAGAGGTGAGTGAGCCTACGACCACCAATTGCTTATCTCCTATTACCGCTGCAGACTTGGACTAATGGAATTGCTTGAAGTGAAGACTAGTGAACAAAAGGCTTTACACAAAAGAATTGTTGACCTCTTTCGGGATAAGGCCTGGAAGAAGCAGGGATTAAACCAGGGCTTGTTGAGAGAGCAGATATCAAAAGCTTATGTTCTCTCATTTTCAGGGACCGGGCAAGGGATGAGTGCCCTCTGATCTAACAACCAAACAAACAACGACCCTTGTTACTAGAAATATGAAGCGTCCTAGCGCGCACTTCCTATTAACCAATTCAGCAGTTTGAAGATTGGTAAACAAAGAAAATAGGAGCCAAAGTCAATCCCCTAAAACAGTCCTCCCCGTGGGGGCATTATCGATCGCTTCATTCCCTTGTTTACTGAATCTTTTCAGGAGATAGGTCTATCGTTGCAAACTCATCTGCTTGTAAATTCATTGTGTAAAATAACTCGTAAATGCATTGTTCCAGAATTGATCACTGATCAGGTGTGATCAGTCTCATCCGTCTAAGGATCCGGTGTGATGGCTCTCATCCGTGTAATATTTTGGAATTCCTCTTGCAACTCGTCCTGGAATGGGCGTTATGGCAAAGAACATGAAGAAAAAGAGAGAAGGAATTTGTCCAATAGTAACAAATGGTGCCTCCACAGGTTGACATCCGATCCAACCTAGTAGTAAGCAATCCGCCAAAAGCAACCAAAATATTCCTTGGTGAATCGGTCGAAAACTTGAACTACGCACATACATTTCTTTAAAAAAAGGAAGCCAAGGGAGATATAAAAACTGGTGCTAATGCGGCTACACCTCCCGCTTTGTCAGGTATACTACGAAGAATGGCATGGATCGGTAGGAAATACCATTCCGGCACAATATGAGGCGGGGTGGGCATCAGATTAGCAGGTATATAATTGTCGGGATGCCCCAAAACATTAGGAGCAAAAAAATCCAAATGGAAAAAAAGATAGCAGAAGCTACCCGACGTACAAGATCCTTTACATAAAAATAAGGGTAAGAAGCAATTTTATCCATCTCAGAATGTACACCCAATGGATTATTTGATACATATTGATGCAATGCGGCCAGATTAATAAGACTGCCGCCTACTAAAATGAGGGGGAGTAAATGATGGAGACTAAAAAACGATTTAAGGTGGCATTGTCCATGGAGAAACCACCCCAATGCCAAGTCACTATGGTATCTCCTACTACTGATATGGCGCTAGCTAAGCTTGTAATTACTATTGCTCCCCAAAAGCTCATCTGACCCCAAGGTGGTACGTATCCTATAAAAGCAATCACAATCATTAATAGGAATATGAAAACTCCAAGACACCGAACAAATTCCCTAGGACTACTATAACTCGCATGAGATAGACCACGAAAAATATGAAGGTGAACCAGAATGAGAAACATACTTGCCCCATTAGCATGCATATAACGAAGCAACTAGCCCCCTTCAACATCTCTCATAATGTGTTCTACGCTCTTGAAAGCTAGATCCACATGAGGTGTGTGATGCATAGCTAAAAAAACGCCAGTCACTATATTAATGACTAAACAAATACCTGCTAATGAACCGAAGCCCCACCAATAACTAAGATTGCTCGGGGTTGGATAATCTATCAAATGTAGGTTAAGTGTGGAGTATATAGGTTGTTTAAGAAGAGAGAATCTTTGGTTCCATATAGTCATTTCTATTTTCTATCGTTACAACTCCTCTTCCCCCTTATTTACCCCCTTGCCTTGATGGAAATTGGCTTCGCTGCGCCCTGAATAATCAAAAAGGTGCATGAGAAGATTCATCCCATTTTGACGACAGGGAGGCAGCGAATCACCTGGGCTATGGATTTGTCGGTTAGTTGATTCTCGAAATAAGGTCATTCATAAAAAATTGCCGGCTTCTTAGGGCTTCAAACGAACGACTAGTCATTAAGAAACCCATGAAATCCAAGTCTATTTTTTACCTTTCATGAAGAAGTTTTGCCTCCGTGCAAACTACCTAGCCCTTTTCAAAAGAACGTCGATTTCCATCTCAACAAAGAAACAACTCAAAATAAATGAAAGAATATTGTTGTCCTATTACTCTTTTTTCCTTGTGGAGCTTTCGAAAGGAGAGAATTTGAATAAAGTAACTCTCTGAAACTCTTATTGGACGAGAGAGAGTTAACAAGATATTGGCGTGGGTTCTACCAACTAAACGAAGAAGTTTTTGATTGGATAAACAACGTATAATGATAGACGCTTCTTTCGCACACATGGAGAAATACCTCCCGTAGTTGACCCCTGAATTCAAGGATACTGCCATCTTTGTTACTAACTTATAGAAACCGATTAATACAACATTCGTTTTTCATAAATGTCATAAGGTAGGTAGACCTGGTCTTGCGCTCATTCGGCTAAGTGGCACATTGTGCTAAGTGCTCGAACTGTTGGCTGATCTCAGCTGTATCGCCTCATACAAATTAGTTAAGCGAGAAAACAAACGGCTACATAGGAGCTCTATGGTGGACCACCAGCAGGAAGATCGAATGGCTTAGCGCATCCTGCGCCTACTGGACCTGACTTCGTAGGATACTCTGATAGACTAGTCGAATGGCAATGGCCTAGTGGTTGTATCTGCTTGCCGATTCCTATTAAGAATACGAGAGTGACAAATGAGATGGAGATCTTGGCTATCATCAAACCATCCTCCCTCCGCTTATCTCTTTCCTTTCTATATGATATGTCTACTCGCGCCTCAAGGGCCAGTCATTTATGCTCTCCACTGCATGAACATCATTCCCAACTAGATCTGTATGGCTTTCGTTGTCTCCTTTTCAATTCCCGACTCTAGCTCACAGGTATCCATAAGAGCGACCAGCCTTGAATGCTTAAGCCTATCAATCCTCTCCTAAATTTCTTTCTTTTTGTCGTTGGGCAAGGAGGAATCCATTCAGCACTTTCCGGTGGGTACCAAAAGCCACTGGCTACCAAGAAGTCGGATACAGTTCAGTCCCGTTTTCAAGATCCGGTTCAGTGTTTGGGGAGACCACATCCATAGTAGATGGACTTGAGCAGGCAAGTATGCCACCTACTGATATGATTGATTATGACAATTATGATATGGACTGGACGGTTGTGCAACCGATTGTACTGACTCGCTTACCCCCGAGAACACCTAAGACATGGGGGTTATTTACGCGAGTAAGCCTAGCAAGGACCAAGATCTCGATCTAGCCTAGTTGGGGCTTTAGAGTCACATGACACAGTACCAAGAAAGGGAGAACCATTAACAATTGATATGGATTTCCAACCAACGGATCTTCTTACCTTTGGACCGGAACCTTTAGCTGTTTCCTACTCGGTCTACAGCTTGGTTTGAAATGAGGGAGCCATACCGTGTGGTTGAAGCAGAGTACCGTTTTGCAGTGGATAGGGCACTATCTCTATTCGTAGCAGCATTGCGTATTTCTCTCACTAGGAAAGGGGGACATAACCCCTACTATAGAGCCGGAATGGAAGGGGATGAACGAGTCAGCTGCGGAAGGAATGTAGGCTATTTAAGCTTAAGGAATGATTAAGGAATGGCGGTCCCGGAGTTGATAATTTGATTACATTCATATTTGTATTTCTATTACATGTTTTTATAAGTAATTCTTCCTTGAGCCACCATCAAAGAAACACTTCGCTTCCATTTTCCTTCATCGAAATAACTGCCATGGCCAATATCATAAAGCTTTCCCACTACTGACAAGAGATTTTTTGAATTAAATGTCTCACATCATCGAGCACCAACCTTTTTTTTGTGTTTGTTTCGCACCATTTGTGAAGGTGGCTTGCCCAAAATTGTTGACGTTCTACTCTTTCCCATCCTCACAGAGCCATTGATGCCACAGGTCTAGGATTCGAAAAACTCGTTGTATGATGTGGAAGGACGCACTTGAGTACACAACCCAAGTTAAAGCGTCATCATGCACTATAACACTCTACATCTTCAATGGCTAAATAGTCCTCACATTCTGCAATCATGACTAAACTTGTCTCGCCCTCCGCAAGTTCTCTTTTATATATCCTGCAATCTTCTTGTGTCCTGGGAAAAAATTGCCTTTCACTTTCATAGGGAATCGTGCTTGTTTGCAAGGTGACTTTCCTCGCAAAAATAGTGTGTCATTTATGCTAGCAGGGATACGAAAGATATATATTGGATTGCCTAGACAGGCGTATCAAAAGCTTTGAATTTCTCTTCTTGGTTCACACGGATTAACGGATGGTTCCCGTGCATAGCAGGCGTGGAAGTTTACTTTTTTAGCACCCAAAAACCTGCAGTTTACTAGGAGAATCTAGAATTGCAAGGTTTGGGTACATAGCTGGCATGGAAGTTTTCGAAAACAAGCCAGTCTTTTTTGAATTGGGAATCCCCTGTTCTCCATAACAACTGACCACTCACACAATCTAGAAAAATATTCCCGTTTTCATCTGCCAGATCAGAAAGACAACAAAGAAGCAATAGATGAAGCCATCTTGGAAGGTTTATAACTCTAATTCTAGTGTTTGTTGTCGGTTGTCAGAGGAGAAAATAGGTTCTAAGATGTTGTTCCTGAGTCCCGGGGTGAAGGAAAATGAAATGGTGGTCGTGACGAGAATCACTATCTCGTGAAGTCACGAGCATAAACCTTACATAGTTCCAGCAAAGCGCAAAGACGATGGTGAAAACCTCTTGTTCTTGTCCGGACCTAAGAATGCAAATAGTGATATAAACTCAGACGTTCCTATTGTTAGGAATGCGACTCTTGGTAGGCTAAACAAAGTGGTTTATTTTCTTAAGACAAAAAAATGGTTGTGAAGATAGGACAGAGAGGACTAGATTTCGAATATTTAGTCTGAACGGAACGTAGCTCGAACAATTCCCATGATGAAGCAGGTGAAAACCTTTGTTCTTGTCCGGCCGATGTTGTTCAAAGAAAACCTGGACAATGAAGGATAGGTTATATTCCCTTTCTTCTAATCAATTGAGGAATCGCTAATAATGACACCACGTCTGTAGCATCTACTGCTATTACAAGGCCCAAAGCACGTGGGAGAATGTTCGTTTTTCTGGATCGGATTACCAAAAGCAAGCAATTGTGTGATGTGGCGGGGAAGCCTAAAAGAAGCCTTTGGGAGGTAGTGTGGTGACACCTGTTTGGCACGTGCGAATTCACTAATCTAATGATATATTGGTAATTGCCTTTGGGTCTGCACAACACTCCCTATGCTCAGCTAAAAAGCCTTTCGGGTCTAATTTATTAAGAAATAATCCAAGATTAGAATGCCAATGTGTTAGAATGTCAACGGACAAAGCCAAGTCACAAATATAATGAAGAAGTGCTACTGCCAACAGACACAACCATGGATCCTGATTCAGAAGATTCTGAGAAAGGTGAGTTAGGCGAAGACTTAGGGAAGGTGAGTTAGTTATCACATCAGAGCCATAAGAGCTCTCCAGGAGAGTGATTGCCCAGTGTGACTGATCCAATTTAGAGTCACATTCAAGGCTCCACATAGGTGGTAAATTCCAAATAATATTTTGATATCTCAAAGAGAACCCCAATAGAACCATTTAGATACTTCGATGAGAACCAATAGAACCATAATGGTGAGCGGCTACGCGTCGACACCGGGTCAATTTTTACTTCTAGTCTACCGGCCCTAATTCACAGTCGCATTTATGAAACTTCTATAGGACGAAAGCGATAGTGGTTAGAACGCGCTAGACCGGCTAATGCTATAGATTTGCTCCAGAGTCACCCAAAAGGACCTTATCTATTGAATGATCGGTTTTATCCTCAAAGTCTTTCTAGCCCGCCCGTGCCAAACTAGTCTTCTTTCAAAGATGTGGATCCAAAAAAAGTGTAGATCCAATTAACAATTAACCGCAAATAAGGGTTTTAGGAGAGTTATTATCTCCCTATAGGCACACAGGTGGAAGAAACTCCTAAAGCAGGAAAGCACGATCTTGTTGCTTCTTCTGTTCTTGTGGATCCACGCCTGTGGTTAGCGAGGCTACAGAACACAATAAAATACATTGATAACCAGAGAGATCTTAGTAGTTTTGTTAATAAAGTTAGCCATTTTAGGCCTATCAAATTCAATGAACATGTTTTGCATGGAGTCGATAAAGACAATGATATGATTGCCGCATAATAATAATGAGTCAGTACCAAAGAGTACGAGGATAGCCCAAGCCTTCCACAAGTTCCTCTCTAAACAGTGTCTCATCTACGCTTCATTTTATAAGTTTTTATCAAGACAAAGGCCAGGATAGACCATCTGATGCTAGCTCCTCAAATCATTGGCCAGAGAGGGAAATGGATACGGCAAGTCTCCCCTCATCTACCAGAACGTGTTTAGAGTTATCTTCGCTCCCATGCATGGCTAGACAATCGAAAAATAGCCTAGCAAAGATGACTTCTCTTGGGCAACGCAAGGACAAGTAGCTATGATTACAAAACACAACACAAGTTGGCATAACCCAAGTCAATATGATAACTCGATCATCAAGGTCTTGCCTATGTCAGCTTCTTTCTTTCGATCAATGAAGACTTCGGCACCCTTGATCTTCTTAGATATGAATGAAAGTCAGTAAGCAGTCTTCGAAACCATGAACTGATGGACATCAAACTCTTCCTTTCTTTCTAGCAACATAGCAACATAGCCCTACGGGGGCCCAAGAAGCCAATCTTCGTCAACCAATCATATCTATCTATTGACGCCTACTTACAATCGTGGTCTTCTTTCCCATGTCTTCTTCTCTTCCCTGAATGATCTTTAGAAAAACTTAGGAATTAGGTCGACGCTTCTCAAAGAATAGCTTTGGATACCTGTGTTTCCAATACTGACTTCAAGAACATAACGGTTCACTCCCTCCTATGGATCAGAAGTAGATAGCTCGATGTGATGATAGACATTTCCCAATTTATAAGGTAGAGCAAGTCCAAAGCAAAGCTATCTGAAGTAGTGCCCCCACCCCAATACTCGCAAGTTTCTCTGGTATCCTGTACTTCTCGAATATATCGCTCATTAACCTGTGGAAGGAAAGCAAAGGTCGCATCCAACGAATTGACACTTGATCGATATGCTTCTTTAACAAGAGCGGAACATGTCAGGCGATCCTTGGTCGAAAGATACTCATGAGGTGCGGGAATGCAAGTGAACAGTCTTTTCTTTACTCTAAAGTACTAATTAGATGGGGTGCTTGCCTATTAGTTACCTAACTTGGGTGGGGGATTTCTTTCAGCTAGAGCTACTACTTCCAATTTCCAATAATCGATTATATTGCACCAAGTCTAGATATCGGTAGCTGATGTCTGTATCAATGATCAGATGTCGGTGAATCGATTCAAAGGCCTGTTTGTAAACTAGAGAATTGTCGATAGGGGATCTGCATGATAGATCATTCATTTGACTATTATGGACCAAGGAAAGAGACCAAGGTATGGAACTAATTGTTATTGGAATGGCTAAAACAATGAATTCCGATTTCCAAATCGTTAGCGGCGGGTCTTTCTTCTTCTGGGCGATCTGCGGAGCTACTTTTTCTTTCTTTCATTCCATCTGTCTCTATATGCTTTGGTGAATGCCATAAGCGGATTTATATGCCCCGGTTCCTAGGGTTAGGGTATTTCCTATGTTGAGCCTACTCAGATCAGAACAAAAATTTTGGATTCTCTTTCCCCTATCGGCCGGCTTTAAGCAACCTTCACATTTCCTACTGAGATCCCAAGTCTCCAAGTGGGCCATCTTGGCCACCCAAGACCTTGGCTTTTTAGAGAATCCCGCTCCTGTGTCGTAGGGCTTGTAGCTTGGCAGTCCACTGGGTAGGTTTGTTTATCCTTCCTTTTTCGAGTGTCTTCTTGGATAGTTATAGTGGCCCATAGGCGCAAGATGTACCTTGTGGAGGGCGGCGGTCCCCTGGACATAGCATAGTCCTTTCAGGCAGTGGCCGTTTAGTCAAGGGTCCGTTGGATGGTCGGTGCAAGGCCAGAAATTGGAACACATTGATTCCACTCGTTCCTGTCCTTCGCTTCAGGGCCTGTCCCTCGGTGTGGTCAGTACTCCATACTGTCGGGCAGCAAAGCTTACACTTGTTCATTTATTATGACGGTTCACCAGGGCCTCTTTCCTCCTCCCTTTTCTGCTCACTCGTAGGGGTCCAGACGCCCACAAAGGGGGAGGGAGTCGACTAAACATCCCAGCCATTGGCGGGAATTTCGCCCGCATCCGATCCCTAATTCTTGTTCACCCCGGATGATCATGTTGGGTAAATTGTGACCTCATACGATCATATCGGGTGAGCAACAACCGCTTCGTCACAGTACTGACTTATGGGCTAACAGGTCACACTTTGGCCAAATATCCTACAAAGAGACTCCCGAGAGCCAAAAGTATTAAAGGAATGGCCATAGGAATGGGCGCATCATGACATCATAATCTTTCTCGCCCGAATGAATTAGTTGGTACTAGAAATGTTAGAAATAGTAACTGAAAGGAGTAATAAGAAGTGAAAAGGACACAGATACTTCCCAACCAGAAAGCAAAGTTCCCATTGATGGTATACTTTGTGTAAGCGAGCTCTAAGATCGCATCTTAAAATAAAATCTTGTTAGTAAAGGAAATCCAATAAGAGATAAGCTAATCATGAGCATCATGGCATAGGTCAAAAGAAAGGAGGAGGCAAGCCCCCCATCTTCTGCATATCTTGCTCTTCCGACATGGCATGAATCACCGAACCCGCACTCAGGAAGAGTAATGCTTTGAAAAACGCATGATTCATTAAGTGAAATACGCTAACCGAATAGTTAGAGATGCCGCAAGCAAACATCATATAGCCTAATTGACTGCAAGTTGAATAAGCTATGACCCTCTTTAGATCGTTCTGTAATATTCCAGTGGTTGCCACAAGGAATGACGTCATAGCTCCTCTAAAAGTAATAACAATCAAAGCCGTAGGTGAGTATTCAAATAAAGGGGAGCACCTTGCTATCATGAAAATGCCAGTAGTCACCATAGTAGCTGCATGAATCAAAGCAGATACTGGAGTGGGACCCTCCATTGCATCCGGTAACCAAGTATGTAATCCTATCTGTGCAAATTTCCCAACAGCACCAATAAAAAGTAAAATACAAATCAGAGTTATGGCTTTCAATCTCATATTGAAAAAAATCCATTCATTTCTGGGAGCACTAGCACAAGCAAAAATGGTTGAAAAGTCTACTGTTTGAAAGAGAGTAAAACAACCAAAAATCCCAAGAGCTAATCCAAAATCACCTACTCGATTGACAAGCATAGCTTTTATAGCAGCTTTATCTGCCTGAAGTCGTGTAAACAAGAAATGAATTAACAAATATGAAGCAAGACCTACTCCCTCCCATCCCAGGAGTACTTGAAGAAAGTTATCTCCAGTCACCAACATTAGCATAGAAAAAGTAAAAATGGATAAATAACACATAAATCGAGGGCTATGCGAATCCTCAGACATATATGAAATGGAATAAAGATGGACCAAGCTACTTATTAATGTAACCCCAATTAACATCACTATGGTCAGGCTATCGAACACAGAGTCAAACGTGAATTACGAGTCATGCCAATTTGCGAATCGAGCGAGCTCCCCTTGGAATGATGTGGTGGTGAACCTCTCATTCGTCTTCAGTGCTCTTCGAACCGTGCGGAAGGTTTCCCATCACACGGCTCACCAACTTGATATTCTACGGGAACCTTATGTAAGAACAGGCGTGGCAAAAGTAGTACGGTCTCGCTTTCCTTTGCCACTCAAGTGTACGGCATGTGCAATGCTTAGGCCCCTTCCTCCCTTACCTAATCCAAAAATGAGTCCACCGCCTGCCTGGCACTGTATGGGTATAGGTATGGCTTGCAGGCCAACGTCCCTTGGATTTTAGGTGATTAACTACAGAAGCGAAGAAAATGCTGGATCAAGAAAAGGGGGCTACTACGAGCCCTCTGCCCTACGCATCTAACCAGCTCGCGTGGTTCACCGATTCCACTGACGTCACCCTTAGATAGAGTTATTCAGTCGATATAGAGATGCGCTTAAAGTGGGGTGTGTGTTGTCCCTATTAGGCTAGGCCCTTCCCCATAAGGCCCCACCGTCGGGGCATAAGCGCCCTCTTGCTACCCATATGCAAGGCACCATCTTAGCCTTGCCTTCCCAGGATTGCTCCCACACCTGTCATGTTCGCGATCGGCCTCCTCAATTGTGTATCGATCGAAAGGCAGGGCGGTAGAGCCCCCAACCCACGGGAGTAGTTACATCCAGTATGTCCCCCCTCGATTCCTGACATGCTATGATACCCTAGGGTGGGTAGGAGCGGTTCGAGTCCGTATCACCGCGGAACAACTGCAGCGTCCAGATCTGATCTATCTACTCGGCAATTGATCCGGTGACTTCACGGTCGCCAAAGAAGCCCCAAGAAGCATCAAACATTTGCGATAAGATCCATGGAGCTATTCTGAGATAGCAAGCACTAGCTCCCAGTGCGACTTCATAAAAAGCAATCAAAGATAAGATCAAAGAAAATGAAACACACGTGGTGGTCATTATAGCGGTTCCTTTAGATCCTAGAAAACGTCCAAGAAAACAGGCTATGGAACTACCGAGCAAAGACAAAAAGACAATAAGTAGACACATAAGATCGAGTCTCTTAAAAAACTCAGACAATGTTTAAGTGGCCTGTCATTGAGACAAAAACGTGTTAAGAATATAAGCACTTTCGACTTGATTTGCATTGGTCAGTTATGCAAGACGGGAAGAGAGTTTCCTTCTTCAGAGTCCTTTTATACCATCCCAATATTAAGGAGAATGTGTGGGCCTTTACTAAAAGAAGATGGTTGATCACTTTGCCAACTCATTCCATCCTCCCCCTGGTGGGTCGTCCTCTTATTCACTCTGGGGAGCAAAGAAGAAGAGAGATAGCATTCAAGCCAGCAATGGACTGAGGTATGAGACGATAAAGGTAAAGAGAAGGGGCCGTCGTTGGTGCATAACAGATCTTTCCTATCTACGATCTTTCTCGGTGCATAAGCAAGGCTTCGCGGTCGAAGTACCACATAAGCAATAAAGCCAATAGATCTTGAATATCCTGTACGAAATAACTTGCAAAGAGGATTTACTAGAGTCTAAAAATCTTGTACGCAAGTTGGCACAACGCTTTCAATCAATCTCGCTCATCTGGTCTGCCTGGTCAAATCAGCGTCATGCCCCCCTTATTCTAGCGTGGGAACAACTTCATCAGATTCATTCCCTTGCTAATACGCCTTCAAGACTTGTTACTTCTTCCATTTCATCTATCGTAAAATTCTATATGCTACAAATCGAAGTAGAAAGAAATCCTAGCAGTCATTGAGATTGAATCCAGAGGCAATCACAATCCATTTACCGTGAGAGCGAATTAACAGAGTCAGTTCAACTAAATGGTCAAAATCAGAACAAAGGAAGGTAACAAAATACTTCATTAACAAGGCCCGTTTAATTAACAGTGTGAGCTTTCTTTGCTCACCGCCTTTTTTCTGTGCCCCTTCACTCACTTCTGAATGACTCCTTTAGCACTCTCTTTTGGTTAGTTACTTCATTGAAAAATAAAGTACATCTCTAACTCCTGGCTAATGTAAATCATTCAAAAACTACTAATTATTGGGTTGGGCAACCGACATCACATGCATCTTTCTCTAGTAGAAAGGTTATTAAAAAGTATGGAAGTGCTAAAACTAGTGCATGTGTCGTGGCACTCTTAAGCTGCTCAAATGCCATGTCTTCCTCTTGTTCCCACTTCCACCCTCCTTTCTTCAATTGCTCCTTGAGTGGTTTACTAATGATGCCATAACTCTTTACAAACTTCCTATAGTATCCCTTAAGTCCCAAGAAACCGTGCAATTCTTTTAGAATATAAGGTCTAAGCCAACTCTTTCTAGCTTCAACCTTTCCTGGATCAGTCGATACCCCTCCCTTAGATACAATATTACCTAAATATTCTACTGAGGTCACATCACGCCAAAGTAGCACTTTGAGGGTTTAGTGAAGAGGGCATTCTTTTGTCAAACAGATAGGACCATTTCTAAATGGCTTAGATGAGAGTGCAGATCGGGACTATAGACTAGTATGTCGTAAAAAAAGACTAGTAAAAATTCCGTGAGGTAAGGGGAAAAGATTTCATTCATGAGAGATTGAAAGGTAGTCCTAATCAAGCTACTGCGTCTGTGAAGGCAATTAGCTTTTTAGTCATGTCCTTTCACTGGATTGATCATGTTGAAGGAGTTCTTTAGTAAACAACTAGCTACTGTGTCCGATCGGTCTATTCACTGGCAGGAGGCTCGGATTCGGGTATTGACTGCCCGTCTTGATCATTAACAATTCACCAAATTGTTGATAGCCTGCTGGGTTGGGCGATTTGGAGTGCAAGATGACAGGCTTTTCACGAAGGAGAGTTCCAAAGCCCTCTCTCTATGTTGGGATTTATTAACTCTTATATGAATGAACTTCGTGAGGTGTCCATGGTGACTAGGCTAGTGGGGGGTCACTATGTGACTCGTCCTTCGGGGTGGACGCTGCCTCCACCGAGTGTGGTCAAAATTCTTGTTGATGGTGCTATTGCTCGGGCTGGGTTGGGCACATTGAACACGTTCTATTTCATTATGGTTAACATACTTGGCTGCTACCCGGCCTAACTATCAATAAGTATAACTGCCTTCTAGCTCTTCTCTCTCGATGAAAGTACGGGGAAGATGCAATTCTAGGGAAGAGGTTTGTATAATCTCTCTATAAGTATTAGTCCCTCTAGAAGTATTAGTTAGTGGATTCGCCCTTCAAAGGGCAGCACCATACCTGCAGGAAGAAGAATCCACTTGCCTAGTTTCATAGACAACTCAAGCCTTCTTCAGCCTTTGGTTACCAGGAGAACGAGATGCATCACCCGCGTGTGAGATAGGAGTGGTGGGTACGATCTCAATCGAAGGAAAATAGGTGTGGGTTGCGCTTTCGCAATGGTGTAGTACTTGAGGCAGAACCCACCACCTAAGAATTAGGCATGATTGATACAAAGCTTATCTGTAGATGGATAAGTGAGTCTCCAACCTTAGCTAGTTGTACAAGGCACACTGCCAAGGCGTATGTATTAGCCAGACCTAGAAATTAATTACCATGATTCCCCATCAAAGAAATCCGTTGCTTCTCTTCCTAAATTCTAAACCAAAGCAAGTGGTGAACTTCCACAGTGGTCGGTACTCTCTACTCTTTTCACTTTATTGACTAGAGTCAAGAATTAATCCACATCCGCTGAGCCCTATTCTCTGGTATCTGCTGACCCTTTGTTTGTTGAAGGAATTATACTTTGCATACCACCATGGCATGGGTAATAGCACGACCATTGTCTATCTCTACCCTTGCATGAAAAACACTGTCTTGAAAAAACTACTTGCTTTTTGAAACTATACATCAGACTATCAGGCATTCAGGCTATCAGGCAAGCAGTCAAGTAGGAGGGTGCCCATGAAGAGGTTTTCTTACACCGCATCCAGGTGATGCATCATTACCAATAAAGTCAGGCAACGATGGCAGATGTTATCTTAATTAGAGGTTCACTTTCCTTGGATTGAATATTGGGGGTATTTTGCATGATAGATCAGGTGCCTATTGATACACCGAAAGAGCTAACGCTATGCTCCACTTTCTTACTTTTATTCCTTAGCTCGCTTACAAAAACTACATATTTTTTTAGATATGGACATGGGGTTCTCGCTTCTGCGCAAGCTATTTCCGAACCTTCTTGCCTTCGGGGAGATGGGTTGGCTCATACCATACGTGGGACCTACCCCGAGGAAGGAGGCTTGAGGCGCACTAAATACAATTGTTTTATCAACACGGGGTGCAGAAGGCATTGCAATTTCCTGCTTTTATGATTGCTTCGATTCCTCTGATTCTTCTTCTGATAGGAATTACCAATCCTGTATTGGCTATGCCATCCTCTGTTTAGTAGATGTATGGTATGGTATGGTTCCTAGGTAGTGTTTCTCGATACCCGAGCTTGCACTAGTATTAGCTAGCTATTCCACTATTGCCAAAAGAATTCTGGCTATTGGCTTTCCAGCTTTCACCTCTCTACAGCTTCTGGAGCTGCTTAAGCGCTGAATTTCTACCAAAGTGTGGTATACATTGGATGGAATTAGAGCGGGCATGGCTACCTACATCGGGCAAGAATAGGAGTCGGATTTAGTCTTGTAGCACCGAATAAGATAGCGAGAAATCAGATCAGGAATGGAACCTGTGGACCCTCCGATAGTACGAGCCCTTGTTCGCTTGGTTGCTCAACCCCCATCTCCCAGGCTACAACCTATCGCATTGCCTTCGATGAGTCTATACCGGATGGGTGTTCAAGTCTTTTGAAAAGCTAGCCCATTCTAGTCTACCTGTCCCACTACCTTCAGCTTCTTAATTGGAAGTGCAAGGTGGACCCATACACAACCACCAGATCCTTTAGGTTTTTTCGATCTATCGATAACTGATAGACAGACGCCTTTGACATTTCCTCTAGGTGGAGTTGATTAACACTCTCATGGTTGGTCGATGGAAATAGCAAGACAAGACAAACATGATAATCTGATAAATAGATGTGGTGATCGCTTAAGCAATATCTAAGAATTCAATGTGTCCAAGATTCAATTGATTGGTTGAAGCCAAGTTCTCGAGCTAGTCCATCTTCCTATATGATATTATTATAATGCACAACACCAAGCCTGAAATTGGGGAATGAATTGAATCGATGGCCTTCCTTTCCTTAATAGTTGGACATACAATAAAGATATTGGTACTTAACTGTAGGGACACAAAAGCTCTAAATCCTTCATTTGATGAATTTCTAATCAAAGAAAGCAAGAGATAAACAAAAGGTTAGCTGTTTGGAACGACAACTAGTCACTTCTTGCTAAAGATCTATTCAGTGAAGGAAGCTTCACTATGATGTGTTAATGCCAACAGAAGATTTTCCGATTGGATGTCCCGGCAATGGCGCAAGCAGGCCAAGAACTGGAAGCGAAGCGGGTTATTGACCACACAGCTATAGTCAAATCAGAGAAGAATCCACGGCACAAGACTAGTGTGAATAAGAAAGTGGATGTCAAAAGAAGAGTGGGATAAAAGTCAAGTAGGGAAATGACTCGCCTAAGGCATTGAGAAAACCAAATCCTCCACCAGCTCCCCTTAAAGACAGGTAGATGTGAGCAGTAATAGCGAGATATAAAAAAGTGAATCCACCAGTTGCAGCTTTAGAGTGACTAAATACTCTTTACTTCCCTCTCGTTTAGTTTCGATCCATCCGTGCTTAGAGGAGAGAGGAAAGCAAGAATCAGAACCCATTTGAATCTCCCTTTCATTTGGTAAATATAAGGCTAATGTGGTGGGACTGGGAAGCAGCCAACCTTGCGTAGTGCTAGACTAGAACACGGTTAGCCGCATGAAAGCGTACCTACATTTCTCTTATTCTTTTTTTAGCAAAGGCATGAGATCCTAGTCTTATGACTACTCTAGCCATATAAAATTAAGTACTATGCACATACTATTCTCTAATAGGGAGGATGTACCAGTATTCCATATCGCTATCTTCTGATTGCATTAGACTAACGTATGCCGCCTTGGAGGTTTCCTCCTCCGAATGCGAAGGACTTCGATTTTCCTTCAACAAAGTAACGCTGTGCAAACTCATCTGACCCCACCCCGAAGCCATTCTCTCACCTTGTATATCTCCTATTGTCCCAATTCCTACTTCCTTTGGTTCAGCTCTGACATAACCTCTCTTAGTACCCCACTATCTGTTTTCTGTTGGTCATTATGCTGGTGATCAATATAACCTCTCACGAACAGACTACTGGGCTGTATGTGTCACATCTGACACCAGCGCAAATGGTTAGTGAATTGATAGATATTTAGCCATTCAACTTGCTAATATTGGATTGCTTTCACTAATTGCTTTTGATGGGGAGGCACAAATGCTTTGGTTACAGCGGATAATCAGCTGTTTGACAAGACTTATAGTGCACTTTTTTTCCTCTTGTTTTACAGCATAAAGTATTGTAATAGAGTTTATCTATTAAAGCCCTATGCGAAGGAAAGTAAGGTGTCAGTGCCAAAGCTTCTTCTCAAGCATCAACACATCAGATGAATAGGAATCAAAAGCAAGGAAAGCAACATCAAAGACTGGACAAGTAGGCGAGTCAAGGCAAGGAATTTCAGTTCTAGTATTTTTCGTTGCTAGGTAGTTCTCACTATCTCTTCATTCAGTAGTTGAAGCTTATCCATAGAGAAGTTATGTTACAGAAGTAGGAGAAAATCTATCTACATTTTCATTCACTTGAATTCGTAGATCAAAGGTTTATGGTTACCAACTCGCCCCGGGTGGGTTCTAGGAATGAGAGCACTTATGTATCGAGGGGCTTTAGGACAAAATGAAGTAGCTAGCTAGCTAACTAAGCTATGATGGAAGGATGGGGCTAGGGGAAGAAAATCTCATTGATTACTTATAATGCCGGATGAAGCAAGTTATAGCATTGGTTCTTTCGTGATTCACGTATATTCGAAATCTCTTTCTTTAGGAAATGGGATGAAGTTCAATTCTAACTTAGAGATTCTCTTCTTCCTGAACATTCATGAAAAGAAGGACTCTGGCCTTAATGCTAAACTTTAGTACTGGGCCGAGCATACTTACCTACTATGACTCGGTGGGATACTTATAGATCTCTATGAGCGTAAGGCAAAGTGGGCAAGACTACTTCAACAACTACATTTTCGCTTAAGGAGGACCTGTGAGACCTTGAAGCAACCATCTACTACTAGTTATATATGCTATTTCTAATTGAATAGAATGGATGCTTCACAGCAGTTCTGCGACAGGTGGGCAGCCAGGTGAACATAGGAAGTTGTTCCTATACAACAAAAGTCTTTCTCTAAAGCACGACCTTCCCATTGGACTACGTCTGGTCTCTATCCTTTTTATTCCAAAAATGGGTGCTTGATCAAAATGATCTGGTGTCTGTGTCCATGCCTGAGGTTGGTAAACCCTATATCTATTACGGGGTGTTTTGAGGAAGGGACAACTTGTATCCCATGGCTTACTACTACGAAGATTCTGGCAGAGAGCTTTTCACATATAGATAGGTCGGGATGAGGAAGCTCCGTAGTCAACTAATAGATAGAAAAGCGACCTTGTGAACCATGTTTGTCTTAAAGTACTGTCTGAGAAGGAATATACATGTTCCAATCCCTCTAGTGGCTATACTGATTGACATATGTGGTTTTCGTAGTCAAAGCTCAGAGGGCCAAATCCTCTATTGTAGTGGGCACAAACACACACAATCAAGGTTCGAAGAACTTCTACTTCACGCCTTGAGGATTCTATGACGCTCACTCAATGGTGTTGTGGCGATTGCCAGCAATCAATAAACAAGGAAGCCAAATTATGGATCCAGGAAGGCTGCATCAGAAGGAAGAGTAGGTCTTGCTATGCTATTGGCTAGGACTGAGACAAAGAGAGGGGAGCATAGACCCTATGATCCCGGTAAAGAGTTCCAACTAAGTTCTTCTCAGGTTCTTTCTTTCTCTTCCATTCTTATGTTTATATATTAAGGTGTAGTTTTCTTACTTAAATATAATAATATTAATCTAATATGCCCATTGGTGTTCTAAAAGTACCTTAACGGATTCCCGGAGATGAAGAAGCGACTTGGGTTGACTTATACAATGTTATGTATTGAGAAAGGACACTTTTTTAGTTCACTGCCCTATACATAGAAAGAAGTGCTTTTCCACCGGTATCAACATTCTATTTGGAATCAGTAGCGATAATTATTGTATTGTGAGCCAGCCTCGTAAGACACTATGCACCTCCAAATTCAATATGATTTTTCCAATCATTTCATTTATACGACCTGCAAATAAGATAAGATCTTGGCTCGCCCTATAAAAAACAACTATATGCCATATAAACTTGCTTGCTTCTTCGAATCTCGAAATAACATCTAGAAAGTGTTTTTGTGATGAGACCATTCTCGATCGAGAAATGCGATAGTAGCCTATGTGTTTCACGGGCAGCCAGCCAATCGGGGAAGGTTGTGAATCTGGCGAACCGACCACTTTAAGAACGTGATTGTCTTCTCTCACTCAGTTATCAATTGACAAAGATGACTTATTCTTTTTCGCCCTAAAAACTACAATGGTATGGTACTTTTTCTTCAAATCAAGATTGTGTGGGTGTCCGCTCATGTTCATGTTAGATGCTAAATCAGGCTTTCCTTGGAAAAACCAAGGACAACCCCTATCTCAGTCTCCTTTCTCTTTTCGGGAGAAAAGCTGAAAAAGATGGAGTTACCTGGAGATGAGATTGATTTCTATGGATATGTAGGATAGAAATTTGCTATTTGCTACTATTCCATCTATTTGTCCATCAAGTCCGAAGAAGATCTCAATCTATAATGAAGAAATTATAGTAGCTCGTTGTTTTATAGTCTTTCTCATATTCAGTCGGAAGAGTTTAGGTAAGACTTTCAAAGAAACTCTCGACAGGAGAATCGAGTCTATTCAGGAAGAATTGCAGCAATTCTTCAATCATAATGAAGTAATTCCGAAGGAATCCAATGAAGAAAAACGATTACTTAGGATCAGCTTGCGAATTTGCAGCACCGTAGTAGAATCAGTACCAATGGCACGGTGTGCGCCTAAGTGCGAAAAGACAGTGCAAGCTTTGTTATGCCGAAACCTAAATGTAAAGTCAGCAACACTTCTAAATGCCACTTCTTCCTGCTACATCCGTCTTTAGGACGATATAGTCATAGGTTTTCACTTTTTAGTGAGTGAAAGATTTGTATTCGGGTCGACGTTCAAAGCTTCTACCATAGACCTAATTCGAGAAGGCTTGATAGTCCTAAGAAAGGTGAGGGTGGGGCTCTATTTAGGAAGAATAAGAAGAATCACATTCATGTGTTCATGCTAACAGAAGAGCGGATCTAATACACATAAGACTTTTTATCAGGAAATTCCTAATGTAAATGATGAATTTGGCACGTTTAAGAAGGATCACTCTGTAAAACCCAAAGTAAATATCCATGTAAATGTTCGTGCTAAGGACAGGTTTGATCAATAGTGGCTATTAAGCTTTTCCCTTTCTATATATTCTTGAGAATAAGTAAATACTATCATTTTTCCTATCGGCATCTCTCTGTGTCAGTAAATATAGATTTCAATCGATCAGGCACTAAGTTATTAAAGTATGGATATGCCATATAATAAGGAAAAGGCCTCAAGTTTTTTTAGCACAAAAGAAAAGCCGATTCCAAATTTTCTATTTCCCGTTAAGTCTATGAAAGTCCTATTACGGATCCTCTAATCTTTAGCTTGAATGGTCGTGTTTTTATAGAATTAGGTCTTTATTCTGAGGTCTTCTATTGCGGTATGAAAAAATCAAACCTATCACTCGCAAAGAATGGGTAAAAATAATTCAATCTAGGGGACCCTACACTCTAACTACCTATACTATGCCCCCATTGATTGGAAACCCTCGGGGAAAACGATCCCATAAACAACGGAATTATACACTATGAAATAGCAAAAAAACAGACTAATTCGATTCTAAAAATCGATAATAGATATTTTATTCTTCTCGAATTTTCTCGACAAGGAGAGATATTCAATATTTGAATCAGATTGGATTTCGTAGTATACCAATGTGAGCCAAACTATTACTATTTCATCTAACTTGAATAATCCAGGACTGAATTTGACTAAGGATTCTGATAATTGGAGAAGTTTTTATTTATTTATGGTCCAAAAAGAAAAAAGAAAGGTTTAACAAGCCATGAGAAAATAGAGTAAAGTAACCATACGTTCTGTTTGCATAACGTGTATACGCCACACCATACAATCGAAATAGAAACATGGGACGATTCCAGAATTTTGAATAGATCCGTGGGGATGAGAGAAGTTGTTGTTGAGAAATATGAAATTGGAAAAGAAGTCAAACTCCCTATGGAACCTGTGATCGGTTGTACCTGTACTTTAGTGATACAAAAACTCACTATTCACTCAAATTCTGGTCAATAATAAGATTATGTAGGTGAGATGGCCGAGTGGTTCAAGGCGTAGCATTGGAACTGCTATGTAGGCTTTTGTTTACCGAGGGTTTGAATCCCTCTCTTTCCATTTCTGTTAATTCACCAACGTTACCGACCACAATGAAATTTCTAGTAAGAGGAAAATCCGTCGACTTTCTAAATCGTGAGGGTTCAAGTCAAGTCCCTCTATCCCTAATAAAAAGCCCATTTTACTTCCTAACTATTGTACCAACCTCTATTTTTCATTAATGGTTCAAAGAGGATTCACTATCTTTCTTATTCTACTCTTTCACAAACGGATCCGAACTCACTTCTTTGGATCTTATCCCATTCATACAAATGAACATATTATAGTATCGGCAAGTAATCCCTATTATTAAGTAAGTCATTCACAATCCATATCATTATCCTTATATTTACTAAGTCCAATTTGAGAATACTTTTTTTGTTTTTTAGTCCCTTTAATTGAGATAGATATAAGTACTCTACTAGGATGATGCACAATAAATAGTCAGGATAGCTCAGTTGGTAGAGCAGAGGATTGAAATTCCTTGTGTCACCCATTCAAATCTGGTTCCTGGCATAGAAAAAAGGATCTACCGAATAGGTATTGATACTAATTACTCGAGATGGATTGAGATACATATTTGTTAATAATCTAGATGGAGTATGATTTATTTATCTAAGTAGAGAAATCTCTAAATAGAGACACTTCTTTATAGAAGGAAATCTTTCCCGGTAGAAGGTTCTCAGTAATCAGCAGTGGGAATAAGCCCTTCCAGTCTTTTTCGCCAAAGAAGGTTTTGGAGGAGGAACCTATGGGAACGGCAGTCCTGCATCGAGATTATTAGTTGCTTACCGCTGCACATTTTATCAAGATCAACCTGTGGGAATAGCCATCCCTTCCTTACCAAAGAAAGAAAAAAGGAATAACGCGGTCTGGTTTACAAGTAAGAAAGAAATAGGATTTACAAGGGTAAAGGTGACGTTTTAGCTCTTCGTTCCGCTCTTGGTTTACAGGCTTTGTTAACCGGACCGGCAGGTGTATAAAAGGGGGCAGTTTCTGGGTGGGTTTCCCTATTAAGTCAGCACCGGATCAAGATTGGAGACCCACCACAAGCAGAGAACAAAAAGCCTAAGAGTGGTGACCAACCATCTGCAAAAGGAGTAACAGAGCAAAGCGGAGAAGAGAAGGGGGAAGAAAAAAGGTTCCTAACTCATTGGATAGCTTAATCTATTGGTCAGGGATCCCATCTTGACTTTATTTAGGTGCCTAGACTTTTCGGGGCATAGGGTAGATTTCACAGTCCTTTAAGTGAATACGCCTTCTCTTTATGTATAGAGCTCTTAAAGAATGGATCAGCTCCTAGCGAAAAAGTCCAAGGTCTGAATACCAAGAGCGGTCAAACACAGTGGTGAACCACAAGAACTTAAAGCTAGAGCTATGGGTAGGAATCGTAGAAAACACCCAGAGTGTATCACGGCTTTGAAGCAGAATAGAGTGAAATGTCTTCCATTCATAGTAGTCGATACAGAGATTTAGTAAATAATGTGCATGTACCTTATGCAGCTGGGTTCTTCCTGGTTCATCCAGGGGATGATGTCGCCTCCATAGATGATCAAATAGACACATATTTTAGTGAGGAATACAATTTTATATTACCTTCCTTTGAACAAAGGAGTTCAAAAATGTTGGTAGAATTTATAGAGCGTATAGTCCAACTTGTATCTAAACACAATGCCGTGAAAACCATTTACTGTCACAATTTCTCACGATTCGATAGTATTCTCTTAATGAAGTTTTTAGCAACTCATATATTCGAGTACTCCATTAAATCTGTGATGAGGAACAATAAGCTTTACCAGTTATCTGTTTCTAGGATTACTCCATCTGGGCGGAATGAATTGTTGTTCAATCTACGAGATTCCTACACTCTACTCCCTAATAGTCTAGAAACATTGGCTAAGACTTTATGTCCGCACTTAGGTTCAAAAGGGTCAATAGCACATGACGAGGTTCAAGTGTCTTCGCTTCAGTATAATAGGGCCCAATTGTTGGATTATATGGAACAAGATATCTGTCTTTTAGCTGGTGTGATGCTTTGGGCTCAATAAATTTACTAGAAAAGGCTTATGTTGTTTTTCCTACTACTATTACTCGCTCATTGTTGCCATACAAAAATAAAAATAATACACTACTTTTCCCAACGGGGAAATTTTTGGGTGTATATTACAGCGAAGAGCTGAAGTATGCCCGCAATTTGGGTTTCCAGATTATACCACTCAGGGGTTACTTGTTTGAGGAGATGATTAGTCCTTTCGAAAGCTTTCTATCAGACCTCTTCGCCAGCAGACAAGAAGCTAAGAAAAGTGGTGATGATGCTATGGCATATGTTTACAAGATTCTCATGAACTCGCTATACAGTAGATTTTTTAGAAATACGGAAAGTACTATACCGGAGGTATGCAAAAAAGAACGATATGAGTATTTGATATAGAACTCCAATTTCATCTCAGCTGACATGCTAAGCGATCATTACTATATGGTCAGTTAGAATAGAAAAACAGGACAGGTTGACAACTCATCTGACTGGAATCTTCCTACTAACACAGCTGTTAAAATCTCAGCGGCTATTACAACATGTGCTCGTATTCATATGTACCAATATATTAGCAGACCTGACTATTACTACACAGATACAGAAGGAGCCATTCGAGGAAATCCTCTTCCTGAAGATGAAATCTCATCTATGGAATTGGGTAAGTTAAAACAGGAGCACATTGTAAAGAATGCATACTTCTTAGCACCAAAAGAATGCGTACTTCTTAGCACCAAAAGAATGCATACTTCTTAGCACCAAAAGAATGCATACTTCTTAGCACCAAAAAGTTATACATTACTTACACCCACTGGTGATATAATTCTAAAGCAGAAGGGTCTAGCAAGACTTGGTTGATTATGAATGGTTTGTCTCACAATACGCCGATTTGTCTCGAACTAAGCAGGGCAACGTGGAATCTTCATTCAGAATAGATTGGCACACACTGGAAATAGCTAAAAAATGCTTACAAGTTAACATTCGAGTCCAAGTAGATAACAAAAGGAACCTTGTGTTTGATAATAAAAATAAATGGGTTGATACTGAACCTAAGTATATAATATACTTTGGTGGAGAAGAAAGCACTATTCTAAAATATGAAAGAAAGAATTTGCAGGAGATAAATGCTAGTATGCAGTCACAAATAGCTATACTTCGGAATAATACAAAAGAAAGGGATCTGCATATATCAGGTCTGGACTCAGAAATGGCTATCCTGCGTAAGAAAGAGCAAGAAAAAGATCAGTATATTGTGAGTCTGGAGTCAGCATTTTATAAACTGCATGAAGAGATAATCTCGAAGTCAGCTCATGATAAGCATCCAGAGGAAGCTGTTATGCACCTAGTTACACCACCCCCAATGGTCAATAAAGAAGTGCCCCAACCTACCAACAAGAATCCCAAAGATTATAGCTCTAATATATAAATGACCCCTAAAGATAATATAACCTTTGCACATAATAAAAATAAGGGGTGTTATATCCATACTTAAATCTGGGAATAATCAAACCTGTGCTTAGCAAGAACTATCAAACGGTCAGTAATATCGCTCTAGCCCAAAGTAGCGACCCTTCTGACCACACTTGTGACAAGTAACCTTTGAGACCGGAAGGAAGTTGCCTGGAGGAGGAACATTAGCTGACTTGGGAGCCTGGGGCCTCTGCTGAAAACCTGGCTTGGGTGGGTGGCAAGAACCACGACCACCGAACTGCCTTTGCTGCTGAGGGGGATGAAATGGAGGAGGTGGAGGAACCCAATACTTCTGCTGCCTAGGGACCATCTGAGAGCTAGAAGAAGAGTAGGATTCCCTGGAACGCTTCCTTAAGTTTACCAACTTGAGCTGGATTGCCTCGACCTTCAAAGCCATGTTGTAGAATTGATAAAACTCACGAGGCTCTTGGAGGACGAGACCCGGCAGAAGCTCATCCTTGAGACCACCTCTGAACTGACAAATCATGGACTTGTTGTCAAGAACATCTTGTTTAGCATAGCTGGCCAGATTCTGGAACTCGATGTTTTACTAATAGACAGACTTGCTCCCCTGCTTCAGGTGCCTGAACTTCTCACACATCTCCTCTACAAAGCTTGTCAGAATGTAATGGGCCCTGAAGTCACGACAAAAGTCATCCCAGTTGACAACACGATTGCCCTGGAGTCCTTGTATTGCTGCAACCAACCTGCTGTCTGGCCCTTGAGCTGAAACGTCGCGAACCTGACATAGTCCTTTGGTCTAACATTAATGCACTCAAAATGCTTACTCATGTCATGGAGCCAATCATCTGCATCAAAAGGCTGCTCACAACAGGTGAAAAACTTAGGCTGGTTCGCAAGGAACTGGTTGAGTGTCGCGAACTGAGGCTGATTCTGAAAATTCCCTTGAAAACCTTGTTCACCATGATCTCTTTCTTGCAACAACCTGAGCAACATCTGAGTATTCGCATTGGTTGCGGCTATCACAACTTGCTAAGCTTCTGGAGGAGGAGGCAGTGGTGAGGGCTAGTGGAGGATAAGACTGGTCCTCACCCCGACCCGGATTCCCACGAGTTGGTGGAGCCATCCTGGAGATGGACAAGAACATCAGCACATCATTGACAAAGATGATTACAATAATCTGAACCAAATGACTTCAAAGAGATTGAACACAATAACATTAATAGCCTTCCTACTGAAAAGTCAGTAACAACGCCTTCTTCGGGTTTGCGATATCATCATCAGATATTAGAAGCTACTTGAATATACAGAACAAGGTACTGAGCTAAGATATGCTCGGAACAAATGTATAGACCTCATATATCTGAAGAAAGATGATCCTAGGTAACTTGAATTCCAACCTAAGAACTTCTGAACTCTTTGGTTATGCAATCAGGTGTTGGGGATAAAGGCAGGTAAAATATCTCACATCACTAACAAATCCTACATTCCAACTATATCCATCCGTCAACACATAACCAGACGCTTTGGAACTCCATCTATCTCGGATCCTCGAAAGAACCACGATACCGTACATGGCAGTACCCTGGACGCCTCCCTAGTACTGGGTGACTCCGACCTTATCTCGCCACGATAGTTATTGAAGCAATTTCGAACATCCTTCGTCCTGAGATACTAAGAAAACTGAATGATAACGATGTGCCAAGAATCCCCTCGAGCTCAACTCCCCGGAAAAAATCAAGTCAGACAGGAGGCACCAAGACAGAACTCCGTCATGTCAGCATCATATAGTTTCCAAAATACATGTGTGATCCTAAAAAAAATTGAGCGAGAAGAGGAGTAGAATCAAAATTCCTAAGTTGAATACCTCACCAGAGTATAGAAGACGAGTAAAAGAAACCTAGTCTCTGATATAACTAGACTGAAAATAGTTTTTACTAGACTCGACTTGGCCAAGTTCGAGCAAGCAAAGGGCTCCTGTGGTCGTATGGCTCTGAATACCAACTTGTAACGCCCAAGATGCGCGCCTATCCTTATTTAAGCATGGGGGCCGCGACAGGGATAGAGGCGCATCTAGTCGTTTCGCAAGTATAGTAACATCGCATACATGTAAGAAGATATGAGTATATGAGTTGGATTACAATCGCCACAAGCTAAATTACAAGTCAACACAAGTTATTCAAGCATCATACAGAAGACAGGGTCCGTCTATGGACGAAATCAAACAAAGAAAAGAAGCAATGAAACTGCCTTGCTGGCCCAAAGATCATGACCAAGGCCTCTCTACTTGTCGGGATATGTGACGTACATTCTACCACGTTCTTCATCATACCGCCACTCGGTCTGGGTCACATCATCTGGCATGGACTCATCAGCACCTACACCTGTATTGTTGTAATCTGTGAGCCACAGGGACTCAACAATCTTGTAACCCAGGTACCGAAACTATGTAAGCTTATTGGGTTGGATGGGGTAAGTGGTGAGCTTTTGCAGCAAACACTAAGCATTATTTGGTGGCTAACTTACGAGAACATGAATGTTAATATTGTGGACTACACAAGACGATCGAGAACTACCATGATCACTAAGCGATCCTAAACACCTACTTAGGTCAAACATAACCCCATCGTGTTCTCTCTCAATTCATGTTCACGAGCAGAGACGATCACGGTTACGCACACAATTGGTGTATTTTACTGGAGTTTACTTCAAGTTAACTATCTCTAGGTGTTAAAAAAAATATCCAAGTTGCCACATAACCACGGGCATGGCTTTTCGAATGATTTAACCCTGCAGGGGTGCTCCAACTAATCCATCACAAATTAACCACACTTCACGGGAATAACCTCGACCACGAACTCGTGATCATCCTAGGCAATTCCAAAGGAATTCTGACACCTCGAGATAGCCCGAAGAAGATCAGAGTTCCTCACGCAAGCCAGTCGAGAAAGGTAAAACAAGTCCAGCAAGACCGCCTGACGTGTCGACGAACCCGATAAGAGTGGCGTATCTTGTTCTTAGGACACGACTGGATTGTCCAAACTTCCAGTAGGACAAACACAGAGTTGCTCCTGGTGTCCACCGGCGGTTCACATTTTGGACCAACACTCATGAGGAGCACTGGCTCGGGTTGTTGATTAATTATCCACGGGGTTGCAAAGCCCTATGCATTTTTATTAAGTTGTTTAAGTAGATAGTACCAATTTTGGGTCTTGCCATACAAGCTTTAATCTCAAACGAATAATCTAGGGGGTCCCCATAACAACCCCGAGCATTTTAGGAGCGCAAAATATGGAAACATAATACCGGTAACAAGTAACTATGGTGGTACAAGTGGAACAAAACACCAAGCTAAAGGCCAAGCCTTCCACCATACCAAGATATATATGTGCATTAAATTAAATAGCAGTAAATATTGTGATATCTCCAGATATCCATGTTATCACATGGAAACAACCTGCACCTGCATCTAAGAATGCTATAAGAGGGGCTAAGCAGCGCTAACTTAGCCAAACAAGGTTTGCTAGGTAGTGGAGGGGTTAGAGGCTATCATGGCAATGTAGGAGGCTTGACATTCAAGTGGTAGGTAAGGCAAATGTAACATTAAGAGCGAGATATCTAGCAAAGCAAAAATACTGTCGGGATCCGGGTACGATCATCTTGCCTGTTGGTTCTTCAAAGGGACAAAGAGATGGGTCGTCGTAGTAGTACTCTCCTGGATCCTCGTACTCAGTTTCAACACTCGCGTCTACCTAAGAGAAACAACAACAATAAACAACCAACCAAGGTGCAATGCACAAACAAGATGATGCATGATTCATTTGAAGTATTTAACATGGCAATCCTAAGCTAGTCATGTTTCTCGTGCAATAGATAGGTTATTTACAATTCTGGATAGAACCTCATGTTAAGTTGTTTGAACATGCATGATCATGGAAAATATGGATGCTTCATGCAGAATCGATGCAAATGCATACGTAAAACATAGGAAACGTGGTAACGAATCTCACGCTATGCTCACGGCAAGGTACGAAGGAAAAATACGAGACAAGGAAGGCCATGGGCTATCCCTTGGTATTCCAAGGTATCCATTGGTTAGGAAATTAAAAACCAAACACAATAGAGCCAAAGATCCAGCAAAACGATGGAGCACGGCTCCCACAAGTCACAAAAACACTACCACACCCAATCTGCCCCAAAACAAGAACATAGCAACTTCCACAGAAATTATCTAGAGCTAAAGGATGTTTCCAACCTCAAACAAGGCATGTACAGAAACTACATAACATGCTTGACAAATCATCCAACTACACAAACTTGAAAGGAAGCAAGGATCACCAAGCATGTAGCTCACAAGATGGCATAATGAAACAGATTCTTGGGACTTAGTGAAAATGACAGTTTTCTGGAATCTGAGTTAAGCTGATAGCAAAATGACAGCAGAAATTAATGATTCTAGATACCACCTCATGGCATGAAAATTAATAGTATGGTAGAGTATGTAAGTGCATCTAGTACCCCTTAGTGATTTTGGTGTATTGAAGACTTATATGTTAAAGAACTAATGTGTTTGTGAGTGTACACAGGCTCTATAAGTCGATGAGGAGTTTGATATATTTGGAGATTACCGACCCCTACAAATGTATGTCTTCAACTGAAGACTTTGGTGAAGACTTTGGTATTCCCTGAAGACTTTGAAAATGAAGAAGTTGGTGTGACTTTGAAGATATGAACGGGGACTATGAAGCGTGAAGACTTTTGTTTTCATAATTTCATTTCCTTTCTTTGAGTCATAGGAAACATCGTACTGTTAAAGGGGTCGGAGGTAATACTAAGGAAAATTTCCAACTGATGCTCAACTCCAAAAGCCTCAACCTATCCAATCCTTTGAGTGAAACCTTTGGAAATCTCTTGCAGTTCAGGCAAGTTCTTCAGTGACAGAGACAACTGTTCTTCTGGTGTCTAATGAAATTGATCTGACTGAGGACTTAGGATTTCGCCAGTGCGAATTTCCTACAAGTGAGGAACATGATAAGCATGAGGACTTTCATAGTTCGAAATTCCGACCATTGTTGTGCTTAGCGCCAGCTGTCCCTCGTCATCTTATCCATATAACGGTCATATCATTCGGGTATTTATGTCTTATCATGTTAGGTTGCACCCTGGTTATAAATAGCCACCCCCACAACCACTAGTTGGTTGGCTGCTCCAAGAGAGAACTGACACTTGTCATTTGAGAGCAACCCATCCTCCAAAGACTTTGAGAGAAAATCATCAGTGAAGAAAAACCCCAATCCAAACCAACAAACCCAAAGTGATTGAGCATCACTAAAGAAATTGTTCCTGTGTGGAACCGACGCTTGTTCCCTTTGAGGACTGTGTATCCTCCAGACGGTTAGGTGTCATGGTCTAGTGCATCCTGCAGTCAATTGGGGATCACGCAGTGACCTTGGTCTAGAGCATCCAGCAGTCAATTGTGGATCGCCGGGTGACCAGTTTATGAGGGTTTTGGAAGTCTACCCTGAAGACTTACCACGAGTGTTGGGCGTGGACTTTGTGACCTTAGCTCAAGGAGAATACGGTAAGGCCTGTGTGTCCTGGGACTAGTGTCCTCTTGTTTAAATACCTCCCTGCTCCAAACCAGACGTACAGCTGGGTCATCAAGCCATTGTCTTCATCGAGCTATCTGGTTCTATTTCCTCAACCCCTCTATTCCTTGTATACTTGTTGATGAAATTGATCGTTACTATTTGAAGAATTTGACTGAAGACTTTCACAATTTCCTCACCTCAAATTCTTCAAGTTACCTTGTTCCTCACCTGATTATCCTGTATCACACTACTTGTAAACTATGCATGTTTTATTTCATGATGATAACTATGTTGTTGCTATGTTTCTCATGCACTCGAGTACTTATTCTACTGCTAGTTATTCATCACATTTCAAATTCCTCAAGTGATGAATTTGTAAAAATCGCCTATTCACCCCCTCTAGTCGATATAATGCACTTTCAATTGGTATCAGAGCAAGGTACTCCCTTGTTCTGTGTGATTTTGGTTTAACCACCTGAGGTTCTAGTTATGTCGACTGCAGGTATGGTCAAGGTTTCCGTAGGGTGTCCTACCTTCGATGGGACAGATTACCCCTACTGAAAGAACAAGATGCGCATGCATCTTGAGGCTATTGACAATGATCTTTGGTACATTATGGACAATGGTGTTCCTCTCATTTATCCGACTGTCCCGCTGTTGATACGAAGAGATTCAAGCAACTCGATTCTTAAGCAAAGAATATGATCTATGGCCATCTGAGCAAAGGTCAATATGCCAGAGTGAGTGCTTTGGAGTCTGCTAAGCTTATCTGGGATAGGCTGTCCAAATTCAACGAAAGTGGTTCCACTCAACGTGACTCTCGTGTTGATGTTCTTCGCAATCTCTTCAACCGCTTCAACTGACTCGGCAATGAAAATGTTCAACAAACTTTTGATCGGCTCACTGATATCTCCAATGAGCTTCAAGCACTGGGTGCCACTGATATCACCGACCATGAAGTAGTGAAGAACCTGCTAGGATCTCTTAATTCCTCATTCGACACTCTGGCCTTGATGATTCAAGAACGTGGAGACTACAAGTCACTTGATCCTGCTGATATTCTTGAGAGACTCAATACTCATGAATTCCAACAAGCTGAGAAGAGAGACCTCTACGGGCCAAGCTATCGATGATCTCATGCTCTGAAGGCAAAAGCAATTTCCTCATCCATAGGTGAAGATTCTAATAGTAGCCTTGGTGATCCTGAAGAATTGAGTCAGGAGCTAGCAAGGCTCGTGAGGAAATTCCAGAAGTTCTCAAGGATAGGTGGATTTGGAAAGTCATCAAAAAGTGGTTTGAGGAAATCAGATTCCTTAGATGACTACAAGAAAAGAACTTGTCATGAATGCAAGAAATCTAGTCACTTCATCTCTGACTGTCCTCTCTAGGAAAAAGAATCAAAGAAGAAGATGAAGTACAAGGATGACAGTTCTGATGACTCGAAGAAAAAGAAGAAATCTTCAAAGTCCTCATCTACAAAGTCATCATCTTCAAAGTTCTCAATGCACAAGAAAAATTGTTCCAAACAGGCTCATGCTTTCATTGGCAAGGATATGGACTCAGAAGAAGAATTTGAAGAATATGAAGAAGAGGAAGAATCTGAGGTGGAATCTAAATTTGGTGTTGCTAGCCTTGCTCTTGCTACTGCCTTCGTCAACAAGTCTATCTTCAACGATGAAGAAAATGACTACTCCAACGACTAGGATGGAGTCAATGATGACTATGCTCCTCCTTATTGTTTCATGGCAAAAGGCGTCAAGTCAGTCACAGAATGTCCCAATCTTGATGACATTGAATATCCTAGGTGGAAGGTTCTGATGAAGAAGCACCTAATGACTATGAACAGTGAGCTATTGATTGTTACAGAACTTGGGTTGGCTAAACTTTGCAGGATGGAAAATGCTGAGGAAATTCGTAAGTACACTCAACTTGATGCTCATGCAAGGAACATCATCTACTCAAGCATATCAAGCGTCATGTTCAAAGGCATCTATCATCTTCAAAATGCCAAGCTCATCTGGGATAGGATCTTGGACATCAATGAAGTCTATTGCACTCGTCAAGACCACATGTTCATCAAACTCAAGAAAATCCTCAAAACTCAAGAATCAGATTCTGATTCATCTTCCTCACTTTGTCTTATGGAAAAAGGTGCCAAGGTACATAAGCATCACTCCTCCTCTGAATCAAGTGATTGTGAAGCTGATGAATATGTGAAGCCTAGGTATGCCAAACATGCTAATATTGCCACTAAGCAACAAAGTGCACTTAAAAAGCTTCAGAAAATGCTAGACAAAAGCGATGATCTGTTGAATGAGGAAGTGGATCAGACTCAAACTCTATCTAATCATATCAGAAGTCTTCAGACAAAGAATGATAACCTTCAGAGTCACCATAATGCTCTCTTAGCCGATCATGAGAAGCTTTCTTATGAATTTGTTCAAAGAAAGCAAGATCTTGAGAAACTAAGGGTGTCACATGAGGATCTCCAAAGGGAAAATGATTCCTTACTCGCTCAATAGATCAGTACCGCCCAGGAAGAATTTGTTCCACCTTGTTTGAAATGCATCGAACGTGAAACTGCTAATTCTTCACCTAAATGCTCAAATGCTTCCATTGGTGCAAATTCTTCAACTATTCTAATGGTCACAAATTCCTCATCTGAGGATACCACAAGTATCACTGACAAAAATGCAGGGTTGAAGGAATTGTATGTGACAGGCATGTACAAAAGTCTCAAAGGGCATCAAATCCTTTGCGATGTCCTCAAAAAGCATATTCTGAACTGGAACCCTAGGAAAGAGGGTATTGCCTTTGAGAGGAAACTCAACACTGATGGATCCTACTGGACACCTGAGCAGTACCCCAAAACCTCATGGGTTGCTGCAAAAGGACCTCCTATAGATCCATCCACTTTATCTGGCTTTACTTGTGAAACTTCATATTCCTCTAATGAGTCACTTGACTCCAACTAAAAATTCTTCAAAAATCATAAAGGTGAACTATTTGCTAGATTTGTTTGAACTAACAGCAGGAACGATTCTCTTATGAAGAAAATCTGGGTTCCGAAGAGCTACCTACAAAATCTTCAAGTGAATGTCCTCACGACACCACTCATGAAGAACAGGAACCCCAGATCAAGTTCCTCATATGGACCAAAGTCTTCACTTGGACCAAATTCTTGAATGGTCAAAATATCATTCTCGTGCTAATGCATCTATTTCGTAGGGAAAATCTAAGAGTTTTGAATATGTGCATTATTCTTCAAATCATTATGTTCATAAGTCCTCGAAGAATTTCTCTGCTTATTCATATGAGTACTCTAACCCTTGTCATGTGAAACGACGCGCACTTGCTTCAATGCCTCCCTTCTCATATGGTGCTCGCAGAATGATGAACTCTTTGCCACCCGTCTAGATGTGGGTGGTGAAGAAATTAAACTAATTTCTTATGCAGGGTCAGGTCTCCAGATGAACTTAAACGTCTGATGAATTTGCTGGAGACCAGGGGAAATGCTTGAAAGGATGCAAGCTAACCATGTAGAAATGAATTCCTCATTTCTCATGTTCTCCCAATACTTGCTTACAATCTTGTGTGATGAAATTATGTTTGATGAAATTGATGTCATATTCTTCACTCTGAAGCATATGAGTTCATAAGGTGTACTAATTTATCTGCAGGATGAACCTCCAAAAGCTACTGAGTGGGTCCTCGATAGTGGATGCACAAACCACATGACTGGTGACAAGAATCTACTTATGAATTTGCCACTTGCTCCATCTCATCTAAAGCATATCACCTATGCTGACAAAGGAAAAAGCAAGGTATTGGGTCTAGGTAAGGTTGCAATCTCAAAGGACCGAACCTTGGATAAGGTGATGTTAGTTGAATCCCTCAGGTTCAACCTTATGTCTGTCTCGAATCCCTCGGGTTTGTATTTGGAAAATACCGTTGTGTTGTCATCATGGAATCTAACAATTCCAAAGTCTTCGAAGGCTTTAGGAGAGGAGACTTGTTGAGGATATAACCCCGTGGTGAGACCTGCCCAGGTGGGGCCGAGTCATACCTGGCTGCTCATAATCCAGACCAAGGCGGATGGGCCTAGAGACGTCAGCCTAGACATATGGCGGCTTACCAAGATCGGCCAAGGCAAGGCCCAGACGAGAGAAGGCATGAAGACCCGGGCGGTTAAGCCGCCCGGAGACGGCTTGCCCAGGAAGGCAAGGCAACATAGAGATAGAGTCAGACACGTTGTAAGAGTTGGTATGAGACTTGCAACCCGTGGTGTTGGCCTCCTATATAAAGGCAGCGACCCGGGGCGACTTAGATAGAAACCAACTAATCGAGAACTAGGTCAAGCGAATCCACTCCCTTGTAATCAATACTCCAATCAATACAACGCAAGCAGGAAGTAGGCTTTTACCTCCTCCGAAGGGGCTGAACCTAGGTAAACTCGTGTCCTTCGTCCCAACCAACCCCTTTGAGTCCATCACCTTAGCGATGGCCTCAAACTTAAGTCCTCGGACATTTGCCGTGAAAAAACCACGACAGTTGGCTCCCACCATGGGGCTAGCTCTCGATGGTGTTGAGTTCTCAAAGGTATCTCTCCTAGGGATCGAGGGGTACATTGTCGGCATGATGAACAAGAGTCGCCGTGGCTGGCTGGGGCCCCGAGGCCGACTCTGTCGAGTACGGTTTCTGAGTCCCCTTCAGTGGAATCCACGTTTTCATTGGCAAGTCGGGAAGATCTACACCCTGGCAGGACGTTCGCACCAACATCGTCGAGCCGGCTCGGCGCATGCAACCCGCTCGACGCGTGCAACCCGCTCGTGTTAACCCGGGCATGAGGCAGGTCTTCGTCGGTTTTACTCAAGGCGCGGATCTTGAGGGGTCCATGACATAGGAAACTCTCATATGTTTGGAGGATGAATCTTCAAGCGGAGAGACGAAATCAATCTACCCGCTTCACGATGGCAGGCTTGGGGGCTACGACGAGCTTTACCCCGAGTCGGAGTATCATGAGTCGGAGGACCATGGGCCGCCGATGCATGCAGCCATCTTTATGGCGGGTTCATCACCAGGCATGAGCAGTATAGCCGCTAGGGCAGCTAGGTTCAGGAAATTGACTAGTCAATCTACCTGCTGAACTCTTACCAGTCAATCTCGCCTAGAGACCCTGAGCCGGTTCAGGAAATTGACGGCCAATCTCACCCTAGAGACCCTGAGACGGTTCAAGAAATTGATGGCCAATCTCACTTAGAGACCCTGAGCTGGTTCAAGAAATTGACGACCAATCTTGCCTAGAGACCCTGAGCCGGTTCAAGAAATTGATGGCCAATCTCGCCTAGAGACCCTGAACTGGTGTGAATTCAAGCATCGAATCCTAGTTTGGTTACATTAAGCGCTATTGTTGATGGAGGCTTCTTACCTTTGGTATAGCTCATGAACCTAAGACAACAGCGTGTACACCAAATTCCAGTTGCTTATCAACTGCGGCCATCAAAGGGGGCTTCTTACCGACGGGTATCGCTTAGTTCACCCTAATGGCCGGCTTTATGCCACTTCCGGTTACTTATTAACCGCGGTTGTCGAAGGCGGCTTCTTACCGACGGTTTTGCTTATCTCACCCTAACAACCGGCGTTTTACGCCAAAACTCAGTTGCTTATCAACTGTAGCTGTTGAAGGAGGATTCTTGCCTTCGTGTATAGCTTACATCTCCCTTCAAACAGCCGGCTTTATGCCGTTTCAGGCTAATCATTAGCCGCAATTGTCGATGGAGGCTTCTTGCCTTAGGGTCTAGTTAACATCACCCATCGATAGCCGGCGTCCGCACATACAATATTCAAACGTTAACAGGAGGCTTCTTACCTTTAGGTATAGCTTACATTGCCCTACAAACATCCGGCTTTATGCCATTCCGGTTGACATGTCAGCCGTGGATTATTCAAGAGGGCTTCCCACCTCCAGGTAACATGCCAGGTTATCAAGCCGGGTTAGAGCAAGGTTATGAGAAAAGGAGCAATGTTATGAAAGGTATACATCTCCGGGTTGAGCTTCCTTAAGCCATCCTCACAACAATGCAGAATATGTTCTATCTTGTTCATTTTTGCAGGTTTTATCTATTAAGATGAGCCACCGTTAAAGTATTCTGCAAAAGCAAATGGATCTTTTAATAGCCAATATGGCTAGATCTTCATGGTTTATCATAACCAATAATAAGTGATTGGGGTTTTTCAAACCAGCTCGGAGAAATTATTATCTTTCAAGAGCCGCCCTATTAGATATAATGTCGTGTCATCTAATTGGCCGGTTCTCAGATCCCTTTAATTGTGCTCTATAGTAATCTACAACACTCACGGATTTCTCAAATTATATTTTTCGGGTTGCACCGCAACCACGAGCAGGGTTTTCATGTCAAAGACAAAGGAGTTATTCCAGGATATTCATCACGGGTTATATTACAACCACGGTCAAAGATTCATTCAAATTATGGTGAGACGTATTATTCAGACATAGTCCCGAGTCGCTGCAGGCGGACGACCCGTTCCTTTGGGGGCTACATTATCCAAGTCGAAGTTGATATCAATTATGCAAGTCCCATGTCGCGGCAAGCATGCACCACGGCACTTGGGGGCTAATGCAAGCCGGTTTTCAAACCACTATATTGTCAGCAAGACTATATTATCCCAAGGAGATGAGCCGGCCCTTCTATATTTTTCTAAAAAGTCCCAGCCCAGCAATTCCTACTGACCCGGCACTTGGGGGCTACAATATTCAGCTATTCCAACAGATTAAGAGATTCATATTGAAGACCCGGCGCATCACATTGTGATGAGCCGGCCCTTGGGGGCTACACCCGCCGAAGCGTTCTATTGAGCCGGCCCTTGGGGGCTACACCTGTCGAAGGATTATAAGATATAAGGCAATTATAAGTCCCAGGTGGCTGCAGGCAGGACAACCCGGCACTTGGGGGCTACATAGTCCAAAATGTTATTTTCAAAGCACCAAGTTATCATGGATAATCTCAGAGCTTGGGGGCTACAGTTAATATGGACATATCAAAAACTTTGAGGAGAATTTTCAAGATATTAAATATGGAGTTCAGTTGTTAGACCCGGCCTCACCAACACTTATGACCCGGTGTTATCAAAAGATCATAACCCGCCAGAGTTTATATAAGCCACCCTGCTTCACAACAATGGAAGTCCGGTTCTACATCAGATGGATTTTCATCCCTATATTTATCAAGTCAGAAGGATTCTAGTTATTTAACCCGAAGTCACCAACGGTAATGACCCGACATCATCAATGATTATGACCCGGCGAAGATGACCCGCCAAGAGTATTGGAAGCCGACTCAATGGCATATGGGTGTTCTATTCTCAACGTTTTTCAAAAGACATTGACAAGCAAGATGATTATCAAGACGACTCATTCATATGCAGAGAAGACCCGGATTTCTGAGAAGCCATTTTATTAGCCGGCCAAAGGAGCAAGCCGTTCACTTAACATAATTGTTACTCTTATTTCAGGAGCTTAACATGAATAAATTCAAGCTAACCTGGGGGCTAATGACGGGGATATATCCCATGGTATGACCGGGCCTGGCGACTCACAGGAGACCCGGTCGAAAACACACCATCTTATTAATGACCCGGCAAGGCAACTCACAGGAGACCCGTTAAAGACATGACATCTTATTTATGACCCGGCAAGCGGGTCATAGGATGACCAAGCCCAAGAACCGACGGGTGAGCCGACGCGAGGCGGCTCACAAGAGAAGGCCCACAGGCGAAGGCCCACAAGAGAGGAGGATTCCCTTAAAGGAAACAAGACCCGGAGTAGGATTCGTCAGAGACTAGTCCTAATCCTACTCCTAGTAGGACTCTATTTGTAAACATACCCTCTCCACTTATATAAGGAGGGGTAGAGCACCCCTAGAGGGACAAGTTCTCAAGAGACACAAGTCTACAAGTTTTAGACAATCAAGAGATTAGAGATAGACAGACTAGAGGCTCTCATAATTAGAGGTAGCAATTAGCACCCTAGCAACCGAGAGATCTTCATCATCATCAATACCAGACAAGCCGGACGTAGGCTTTTACCTCCATCGGTGGGGCCGAACCTGGGTAAAACTCCATGTCTTCTCGATTCCGATCAAACCCTTCAAGCCGCCACGTAGTTGCGTCACCCCGAACCTAAGTCCGTTGACCCGGACATCTGCCGTGATAAAACCATGACAGCCGGCCCGATAGAGCTATGGGGTACACATGGTGTGATTTCCCCATTATGTAGAAGTTCAAGAATTACAACATGCAAGAACACAACAACCATGGTCGTGACCCGCCCGGCGGCTCAGGACTAGGCGGGACAGGAGCCGGATTTGGATCCGACAGCTTAGGATCCGGTCATCATGGTCAGGGCAGTCAAGGAGGACATCCACATCACTCTGGTAATGTCACGCCCAAGATGCGGTCCTATCCTTATTTCGGCACGAGGGCCTTGAAAGGGATAGAAGCGCATCTCGTCGTGTTGCAAGAATGGATATCATTACAAGTACATGTACAACAGAGATGAGTATATGGAATTGGCTTACACTCGCCACAAGCTACATCAAGATCACATCAATACAAAAACATACTCAAATATCATATAGAAGAGTAGGGTCCGACTACGGACGAAAACAAATGACAAAATGACATCCATCCTTGCGATCATAGGCTGCCACCTTGAACCCATCCTAGATTGATGAAGAAGAAGAACTCCAAATCAAATCAAGCAACACGCTCACATCAAATCATCGCATTACCTATACCTGCAACTGTTCTAGTAGTAATCCGCGAGCCACATGGACTCAGCAATCGCATTTCCAAGGGTATCAAGACTATTAAAGCTTAATAGGTGAGGTATGGTTAAGTGGTGAGGATGTAGCAAGCGACTAAGCATTTATTTGAGTGGCTAACTTACGAGTACAGAAAGTAAAGTATGGTGGTCTATGCATAACGGACTTGAACTAGTAATGATCACTAACTGATCCTGAACACCTACATACGTCAAACATAACCCCACCGTGTTCTCTCTCGGATAAGGACTCACGAGAAGAGACAATAATGGTTACGCACACAGTTGGTGTATTTTATTTGAGTTTACTTCAAGTTTGCTATGTCCGGTTGTTAAAAGAAAGTATCCAAGTTTGCCACATAACCGTGGGCATGGCTTTCAGAAAGATATAACCCTGTAGGGGTGCTCCAACCCATCCATCATAAATTAACCACACGCCGCGGGAATAACCTCGACCACGGATCTCGTGATCATCGTAGGCAATTCCAAAGGAAATCTGACACCTCAAGGTAGCCCGAAGAAGATCATAGCTCCTCATGCAAGACGTTCGAGAAAGGTAAAACAAATCCAGCAAGGCCGCTCGACGTGCCGACAACCCCGATAGGAGACGCGTATCTCATTCTCAGGGCAGAACCGGATGAGCGCAGCGTACAATGCCCTGATAGAAATCTCCCTAGTTGCCCCGGGTTGGCCCCGCACACGACTCTAGTTTGGACCAACACTCATGAGGAGCACTGGCCCGGGTTGTTGATTAATCCATGAGGTGATCATGCCCTATGCAAATTTCAGTTATTATTAAGCAAATGTAGTACCAATGTTGGGCCTTGCCAGACAAGTTTTATCCCAAAATGAAAATCAAGGGGGTCCCCATAACAACCCCGAGCATGTTAGGAGCGCTCAATTATGGAACATAACACTGGTTCACAAGTAACTAGGGCGGCCAGAGTGGAACAAAACACCAAGCAAAAGGCCAAGCCTTCCACCCTTTACCAAGTGTATAAGTGCATTAAATTAAATAGCAATAATATTTTTATAATAATAGAATATCCATGTTGACACATGGAAGAAATTGCACCTACAGCTAGAAATGCTATAAGAAGGGTTGAGCAAGCGGTAACATAGCCAAACAAAGGTTTGCTGGGAAGGTGGAGGGTTAGAGGCTTTTCATGGCAATGTTGAGAGGCTTGTCAAACAAGGGGTAGGTAGCGAGATATAACGACAGAAAACGAGACATCTAGCATGACAATGATAGTAATGGTATCCAGGGAAATGTGTCATCTTGCCTGAGATCCCGCTCGAAAGAAGAACGAGTCCATGAAGAAGATGGGCCAACGTAGTCGAATGAATCCTCACACTCTGAACGCTTTCGGACCTCTATCGAGAAGAAGCAATCCGAAACAAACAATCAACACAAGATACACCACAACATATGCATGACATGATGCGCAGACAAATATGATGCATGCCCGGTTTATTTATGCAAGGCATGGCATGGCAAGAACAACAAACAATTACTACACATTAAGTGAAGTTCAATATGCAACAAGTTGCATATTGACGAAACTCCATGTTCGAATTATTTAGTTGACTCTCGTTTAGGTACTCATCAATATTAAATGTTGTTTAACATGGAAAACAGTGAAGCACAAGCAACTACAACATCTAGGCATTTTAAATGAGGCGTGAAGCAATATATATCATTTCTGAAACAACCCCATATGCATATTATGAATTTGGTTCATATCTGTCCTAACACAATTTTAGAGTTGTTAAACAGCAAAGTAAATGTTCACCATGAGATTCTACACATTTTTCTAGCCAAGTTACATATGCGGAACATTTTTATCGGAGCTACGGTTTAGTAGTTATGAAATAAATCATTTTAGCATTTCATTCACGCCAATCAATGCAAATAGAAAGTTTAAGTATTTTTATCATGTGTGAAAGTTGGATATTATGAATCTACACGAAATTCTAGTCAAGTTTCATATATAAAGTTTTTACATGTGATGCACAGTTAATTATATATGAGCATTTTTAAAATAGGATTTTTCTGTAATTCTGAAAATCACCGGTTAATTGGATAAATTCGCAAGATAGAAAAAAAAATAGCTAGGGCCGAATTCACAACACACTAGGCCAATAGAGAAGGTGCAACATAACAGGGCATTGCCCAGGGCGGAGGATAGGGATGGCGCTCACCCTACCGGGCTGGGCCCAAAGCAGAGGCGAGGGAGCTGGGCCGAGGCACTCGCGAGGCCCACCTGGCACTGGAGCGAGCGGGGGCTGGGTCGTCCTCCTCCCTCCCTTTGGAGGATGTGGCCCTGGCAGCGGTCGGTGGTTACCTCGACGCCGACCGGCAGCAGGCGGCGGGGAGGCACGGCGAAGGCGAATCTGGGCCGGGACTGCCCGGATCCGTCCATTCCCGACGACGGCGAGGGACGAGGCATCCGACGGCGGAGCTTCGGACTCCCATGGCGGCCTAGACAGGGAAGAGGGAGAGGGGGGTTATAGGAAAGAGAGAAGGTGTAGCGACCAGACCTGAAAGGTCGAATATCCGGTGTCTCTGTACCATCCCAAGATCATGCTGGTACGCACCCGGTACATCAATGTATATATCAAAGGGAAATCACACAGCATAAGTTAATCGAAATCTCATATCGAGTCCTTTATTACAATAATGATTACAATAAAGTGGTTGAAGGCCAACTCATGAGATAAACTAAACCATAAACTTGCGGAAGCATTGAAGGTAGATGAGTCCATCCAACTCCAAGGGCATCTCACCGAGCGTAGAGCGTATCCTAACTCTTGGTCGAAAAAGTACTCTGCAACATGATACGTTGTAGCCGCATAGGTCAGCATATTGAATATGCTGGCAAAGTCACAAGAGAGGGGTAAAGTAATCATCTAGTCTATATGCAAGTATGGCAGGTGGGGTAGTAAGCTTTTGCATAAAGCCAAATTTTTCCTACAACAAGAGAGGGTAAAGGCAAAATTACTACAATGTTGGTTGATTAATGAGATGGTTCCACCAACCAATTCTCATATCCCAAGTTGACATTTATAACCCACATCAATATAATTAATTGTGTTGAGAGTTCCAGATAGTTTCAGTTCCTTTGGCTCAAACTTTCCATGACCGTGGACACGACAATCGATTAGGTTTGGGTACTCTGTAGAGTTTTCCACACGTTCCCCACAAGATTTGGTTGCCTTCGTTTGATTTCTCGCACTTCAGGGTGTTTGAGAAACGGATGACCAAAACATGGTCTTCCAAAGGGTTTCCCTGCGACTCTGTCGGTGCCCATCCTTTCCTACCGTTCTTCTACATCTCGTAGCACCGCCTGTCCAGGGTCACCACGATATCCAACCAAGCCAGAGCCCATAATGACTTGTGGCTATGCAGGTAATCCTTGGGTCTTGAAGCATCCATCCATCTCTTTGTGCCTGGGTGGACCTTTCCGCATGAATATTGGCACATCTCCAGCATCATCTATGCTAACCACTGGTTTCTCCAGGGCATCGTTCAACCATCATCCACCCATAGGTAAGTTGAAAACATGAAGTCTTGAAGACTTGATCATCATGTAGGTCTTGAAATTATTAACTCACAACTCTCATGAATCACACAACCAACCCCGTCTACTAATAGCATAGCAAAATGTAAAACAACGTTTTCCGGGGCCAAGGTGTCAAAGGGGTTGAGGGGTACCTACCACATGATACTACAATAAGTAACCAAGTTTCCAATTTACCTACTTTGCATGAAATTGGGGAGATGGAAGAACTAATGCAATAAAACATAGGTATACATGGTCAAAGTGACTTGCCTTGCTGACGATCCTCGTACTCGAGTGACTCTAGATAACAAGCTTTGCACGCCGGATGATCTAACGAATCAAACAAGAGCACACCGTAAGCATAAATACAAAACAATTCACACAATTAAGCAAGGTTAAACAAACAATAATAAAACCATTCAATAGTATCAATCAAGAGAAAGAAATCAAAATAAAAATATTTTGACTCACAAAATATTTTTTTGTGTCAAAACTTCTACTACTACTACTACTTTAAGAGAAACTACCAAGCAATAGCTAATAGAAAAGAAATAGTAAAGAAAATGAATTTTAGTAAACAGAATCAAATTCACTAAAACCTTTGTGTAAAGAGACACTATTAAAATGAAAGTAACTAGAATGTTCCTACAACTTTGGAATAGGAAACCAAAACAATGATATTATTAACACTAATATTATTATCCTCATCTTACTTAACAGAATTGAATTACTAAACTTATTTATTATAAATCTATCTTAATCATCTAACTAATTTGTGAAAGTAAAACTAAATATTGTACCTAATGGAAAAGAAATAAAGATTCCTATACAACATGGTATAAAACTAAACATCATTCTAAAGATTCCTATACAACATGGTATATAAAGATTCCTATACAACATTCATAACATTCCAAAATGGAATTTTGGGATGTTACAAACCTACCCACCTTAAGATGAATCTCGCCCTTGAGATTCGTGTTGGCTAGAAAATAGGTGCGGGTGGTCTCTACGAAGATCTTCTTCGCGTTCCTAGGTGGCTTCTTCTTCGGTGTGGTGACTCCACAAAACCTTACAGAACCTGATGATCCTGCTACGGGTAACTCTGTTGGCAGTCTCGAGGATTCTAATAGGCTTCTCCTCGTAGGTCAGATCACTGTCAAGTTGTATGGCCTCTAGGGGCACGGTGTCTCTTAAAGGAATATCAGCCATCTCAGCATGGCATTTCTTCAGTTGGGACACATGGAACACATCATGAACTCCAGACGATCCTTCCAGCAATTCCAGCTTGTATGCAACTTCGCCTCTACGTTCCAGAATTTTTTAGGGGCTTATGAATCTGGGTGCTAACTTTCCTTTAACACCAAACCTCTTGATTCCTCGAAGTGGGGACACACGAAGATATGCTTGGTCTCCCACTTCATACGTCACTTCCTTGCATTTGCTATCAGCATAGCTCTTGTGTCGAGATTGAGCTATCTTGAGCCTGTCACAAATCAGCTTGACTTTCTCTTCAGAATCTCGAATAAGGTCGGGACCAAAAAGTTTTCGGTCTCCAACACCATCCCACATCAATGGTGTTCTGCACCTCCTTCCGTATAAAGCTTCGAAAGTAGCCATCTTCAGACTGGTCTGATAACTGTTGTTGTATGAAAATTCTGCGTAAGGTAAGTTGTCATCCCAACTGGACCCATAGTCTAGCGCACAGGCTCTCAACATGTCCTCCAAAATCTGGTTGACTCTCTTAGTCTGTCTATCGGTCTGCGAATGAAAAGCTGTACTGAACTCCAGCCTCGTACCCAAAGTTTCATGTAACTGATGCCAAAACTTTGACGTAAATTGTGTTCCTTTATCTAACACGATACTCCTCGGACCTCCATGCAGACATACGATCCTGTTCATATATATCTTGGCTAGCTTAGCACTGGTATAAGTGGTCTTCACTGGAATGAAATGAGCCACCTTGGTCAAGCGATCTACCACTACCCAGATGGAATCATAACCTGAACGGGTCCTGGGTAATCCTGTGATGAAGTCCATACCATGATTTTCCCATTTCCACTTGGGTATCGGCAAAGGTTTGAGTAACCCTGCTGGTTTCTGATGTTCTGCCTTTACTTGCTGACAAACATCACATATTGCAACATGTTCTGGAATATCCTTCTTCATACCTGTCCACCAATAACTTTCCTTCAAATCCAGGTACATCTTGGTGTTGCCTGGGTGTATCGAGTAAGGGGAATCGTGGGCTTCTTGAAGTATCAACTTCCTGAGCTCTGGGTCATTGGGCACATAGATTCGGTTCTCAAACCACAGAGTTCCTTGTTCATCCTCACGAAAACCTTTAGCTTTATCATCTTTCATTCTCTGCTTAATCTCAGCTATCTCCTTGTCCGACTTCTGGGCTTCATGAATTCTTTCGGTTAAGGTGGACTGGATCTCCAGTGTGGCAACATATCCTTGCGGAACCATCTCTAACTGAAGCTTTCTCAGATCTTTGGTTAACTCCTAGGGTAATCCTCCGGCTACGAGTGTGTTCACATAACTCTTCCGACTCAAAGCATCTGCCACAACATTTGCCTTTCCTAGATGGTAATGTAATCTCATGTCATAGTCCTTGATTAACTCTAACCATCTCCTCTGTCTAAGGTTCAACTCTTTCTGCGTGAAGATATATTTCAGGCTCTTATGGTCGGTGTAAACATCACAACTATTTCGGATAAGGAAATGTCTCCAGGTCTTGAGTGCGTGCACTACGGCTGCTAGTTCCAAATCATGGGTGGCATAATTCAACTCATGAGGTCGTAGTTGTCCGGATGCATAAGCTACAACCTTTCCATCTTGCATGAGTACTCCTCCAAGTCCTTGACGTGAAGCATCACAATAAACCTGGAAGTCCTTCCGAATATTGGGCAAAATCAACACTGGGGCTGTGAGCAAACTTTTCTTCAACTCCTAGAAACTGGCTTCGCATTCCTCAGTCCAAATATACTTAGACTCTTTCTTCAACAACTCTGTCATGGGCTTGGCAATCTTTGAGAAATTCTCAATGAATCTCCGGTAATATCTGGCAAGTCCGAGAAAACTGCGGATCTCCTTAACTAAGGTGGGTGACTTCCACTCAGTGACTGCTTGAACCTTAGCGGGGTCTATGGCTATTCCTTCTCCGGAAATAACATGTCCAAGGAATCCGACTTCCGTCAGCCAAAATTCACATTTGCTTAACTTGGCATATAATTGATGCTCTCTCAGCTTCTCCAGAACTAAAAGCAAATGTTCCTTGTGTTGTTCCTCGTTCTTGGAGAATATCAATATGTCATCGATGAACACCACGACAAACTTGTCCAGGTATTCCATGAACACTTTGTTCATCAAATTCATGAAGTAGGCAGGAGCATTTGTCAAACCAAAACACATGACGGTATACTCATACAAGCCATACCTTGTGGTGAAAGCTGTTTTGGGTATATCCTATTCATGAATCTTCAGCTGGTGATACCCTGATCGAAGATCGATCTTGGAGAATACTTTGGCGCCTACTAGCTGATCAAATAAGTCATTAATCATCAACAGAGGGTACCTGTTCTTGATAGTCACCTCGTTCAAGGCACGATAATAGACTACCATTCTAAAGGTTTTATCCTTCTTCTCCACCAAAAGAACCGGGGCTCCCCAAGGTGAAGAACTTGGGGGAATATACCCTTTGTCCAATAACTCCTTAATTTGCTTCTTGATTTCCACTAGATCATTTGCGGGCATCCGATAGGGTCTCTTGGAAATTGGGGCTGTCCCTGGTAGTAGCTCTATCAGGAACTCAATCTCTCTATCTGGTGGCATGCCTAGTAATTCTTCCGGGAATACATCTGGAAAGTCTTTTACCACAGGTACTTACTCCTAAACAACTCCTATGAGGGAATTTAACCGAGCACTCATCTGGGTGCGTCGGGATACATACTTAATCCTCTTGTTCTCCGGGGTGGTGAGTGAAATAGACTTGCTGGGGCAATCTAGATTTCCTTCATACTTGGTCATCCAATCCATGCCTAGGATTACACCCAATCCCGGGGATTCTAAGATGATGAGGTCGGTGGGAAAAACATGCTTTCCTATGTGAAGTTTCAGGGCGTGGCATCCTATCCCTGCCATCATCATACCTCCTGGGGAACTGACCTTAATGGGTTGACTAAGGGTTTTGGTGGGCAAACCATACTTTTCCACAACTACCCTTGATATGAATGAATGAGTTGCACCAGAATCAAAAAGTACTATAACTGTACGTGAATGCAATAAAAACTTACCAACCATAGTCTCGGGCTGATCATAGACTTCTTCCACGTTGAGGTGGTTCACCTGGGCACGAGGAAACTGATTTGGCTTCTTGGCTGCGGAGTTCCCGTTTCCATTTCCCTGCTTGCTCTGGGGACACTCAGTAGCATAGTGCCCTGTTTTTCTAACACTTGAAACAGGTGATGTGGCTCAGATCCTTCTGAGTAGGAGCGTGACGGTGCTGGTTGTTGTTCCCATTCCCATTGTCAGTCTTGAAGTTGCCATGGTTGGGACGGGTATTCCCATTTCCTCCATGGTTGTGGCCTCCATGGTTGTGCACGGCATGAGTGTGCCTTCCAAACTTACCGGTCCCTGATCTGGTATTCCCTGAGTACGGGGAGTAGCGGGGCTTCTGATGAGCTCCAGAGTTAAACTTCCCTTGAGTATACTTCCTCTTGCGGTTCTCAATTTGTTGTTGTTTTCCCTCCAAGATGAGGGCCTTGTCCACCAGCTCTTGGTAGTTGGTGAAGGAAGCCACTACCAGCTGCATGCTCAACTCATCGTTGGGTCCTTCCAGATACTTCTCGTGCTTGGCCGCATCATCGGCCACGTCTCCTGGTGCATAACGAGCCAATGTGCTGAAGTCGTCCACGTATTGGGCCACGGAACGGTTCCCCTGGCGTAAGTTGCGAAACTCACGCTTCTTCAGACTCATAGCTCCGGCTGAGACATGTGCGGTGTGGAAAGAAAGCTTGAATTGTTCCCAAGTCACACGAGCAATAGGATATGTGGTGGTGTAATTCTCCCACCATGAAGCTGCTGGTCCATCTAGTTGATGTGCGGCAAAGCGCACCTTCTCAGCGTCAATACATCCAGCGGTGACGAGTTCCCTCTCCATCTTACGGAGCCAGTCATCTGCCACAATGGGCTCAGTGCTGCTGGAGAAAGTTGGAGGGTTCAACCTCAGAAAACGGGTGAGATTCTCAGCCTGAGGTGGATCGTGGTGGTTGTTGTTCTGGCTGTTGGTCTGATTCTGGATCAATAGCTGCATCAGTACATTCTGCTGCTGAAGGAGTTGCGTGAGTTCCGGCGGGAAGGTGAAGTCGGACTCATGTCGTGGAGGCATCTTGCTGTTTTTAGAGGAGTGAGAATTAGAATAGAACAAGGGCCTAAAAGGGGAAATTCACTACCCATATGTAATGCAACAAACATATCACACTAAACACTCATTCATTTATTCAAATCAAAGATTCAAACATCGGGAATACAAGTAGCAATCAAACTGAACATCGACCTATGCTTTAACGACGAAAATGAAGATACATGGGGGCATAACTAAAGTTTTCCTCAGAAGTACATGGTGACTGAGCCTCCTCCAGTGGTGCTCTCCTCATAGTAATCATCGTCGCTGATGATAGGAGCCAAGTCTCCCTCGGGGTGAAGATTTTCCCCCATGTCCATCTGTTCCTACAGAGTTGCGATGCGAGTGTTTAGCTTGTCGATCCTCTCTAAGAAATCGTTCACCTCTTACTCATGCTCATACTCGGCTTCCCATAAGTCATCTTCAAGGTCAATCTCGCAGTTCATCAGATTCTTGATTGTCTTCGTATCAGCACGAACTCGAAGCTCCAGAGTCCTGATGTGAGTCTCCAAGGTCTGGATATAGGAAATGGTGGTGTCTGCAGTGGGAGGGGTTATGATGTTTCCATTGGCATCCCTGCGACAAACCGCACTGAGTCCTGGTGAAATGGTTCCACCTCTGTATTCCTCCTGAATACGTCCAAGGGCACGATGAATGGCCATGTCTCTTCCAAGTATCCAGGTGGGTGCCACAAACTTGAAGTCGATAGGTTCCTTCCGATTCCCAAAGGTCTTCTCTGGAATGTGCACCTCGATCCTGTAGCGTCCATCTTGTGGAAAGGACATGATAGGATTCCCGGTGATGATCGGCAAAGCAATCCTCACGTCCCTGACGATCCTCATCAGCTCCTTGCCAAAGGGCATCGTTGCGTCAGGCTGGCAAAGCTCCGTGATCAAAACTGGGATGAAGGTGGCCATCTATAAATTTTGAACTAACCGGAGAGAAGTCAGAAATGAGTAGATGAGAGTATAAGAATTTTAAAGACAAAAGGGAAAATAAGTCCTAAGGCTTTCCAATCCTAGAGGTCACGTCCTACGGTCAGCGTGTGCTCTGATACCATTTCTGTAGCGACCCGACCTGAAAGGTCGAATCTCCGGTGTTTCCGTACCATCCCAGGATCATGCTGGTACACACACGGTACATCAATGTATATATCAAAGGGAAATCCCACAGCATTTATTAATCGTAAATCTCATATCGAGTCCTTTATTACAATAAAGATTACAATAAAGTGGCTGAAGGCCAACTCATGAGAATATCTAAATCTTGTGGAAGCATCGAAGGTAGATGAGTCCATCTGACTCTAAGGGCGTCTCACCGAGCGTAGAGCGTATCCTCACTCCTGGTCGGAAAAGTATTTTGCAACATGATACGTTGCAGCCGTGTAGGTCAGCATATGGAATATGCCGGCAAAGTCACAAGAGAGGGGTGAAAAGATAATCATCTAAACTATATGCATATATGCCAGGTGGGGTAGTAAGTTTTTGCGTCAAGCCCATTTTTCCTACAACAAGAGAGGGCTAAGCAAAATTTATTACTAAGTTGGTTGATTAATGAGATGGTTCCACCAACCAATTCTCATACCCAAGTTATTAATACCCACATCATCATATTAATTGTGTTGAGGGTTTCCGGAAGTTTCAGTTCCTTTGGCTGAGGTCCTCCATGACCGTGGACACGGCTAATCGATTAGGTTTGAGTACTCTGCAGAGTTTTACACACGTTCCCCACAAGATTTGGTCGCCTCCGTTTGATTTCTCGCACTTCAGGGTGTTTGAGAAACGGATGACCAAAACATGGTCTTCCAAAGGGTTTCCCTGCGACTCTGTCGGTGCCCATCCTTTCCTACCGTTCTTCTACATCTCGTAGCACCGCCTGTCCAGGGTCACCACGATATCCAACCAAGCCAGAGCCCATAATGACTTGTGGCTATGCAGGTAAGCCTTGGGTCTTGAAGCATCCATCCATCTCTTTGTGCCTGGGTGGACCTTTCCGCATGAATACTGGCACATCTCCAACATCATCTAGGCTAACCACTGGTTTCTCCAGGGCGCTGTTCAACCATCATCCACCCAGAGGTAAGTTGAAAACTTGAAGTCTTGAAGACTTGATCATCATGTAGGTCTTGAAATTATTAACTCTCAACTCTCATGCATCACACAACCAACCCCGTCTACTAATAGCATAGCAAAATGTAAAACAACGTTTCCCAGGGTCAATGTGTCAAAGGGTTGAGGGGGTACCTACCACATGATACTACAGCAAGTAACCAAGTTTCCAATTACCTACTTTGCATGCAATTGGGTGGGGATGGTAGAACTAATGCAATAAAAAAACATGGGTAAAGATGATCAAAGTGACTTGCCGGATTGACGATCTTCGTACTCGAGGGACTCTAGGTAACAAGCTTCGCACTCCGGATGATCTAACGAATCAAACAAGAGCACTCAATAAGCATACAACAAAATGTTGTAACTCACAAAATCAAAATGAACTAGAATCACTCAAGACAAAACAAGGCACAAACACAAGAAAAGCAAAACATCACATAGTTTGGTTTTTTAAAGTTGGTGGTAAACTACTAATAACAATATAGAATGTAATTGTATTATATTTAACTAAAACAATAGTTGACAGAAAAGAACAATAAAATATTTTATTAATAAACAGAATTAAATTCATAGAAACTCTTGTGAAAGAAAAACTACTAAAGTTAATTTGTTTTTATAAAACTCTACTACATGAAATGGGCTAGAGTTTCCTAACAAAAAGAGTGAACTAAACTATATTTTTATTAACAAAACATTTATCTGAACAGAAAAGAATTCACTAACACTTTTCATAGAAAACAGAATTTAAAACTTTGTTAAAAGAAACTATTACTAACTAGTTTGTTTTAATCAAATTAAACTTAGTTGAAAAGGAGTTGAGATTCCTATAACAATAAAGAAATAAACTAAGCCATTATATATTTATTAACAGAAAGTAAAACACCGAATGCTTAAGCAACAGAACCTACTAAAACAAGTTATAACTAATTCTGATTAAAACTAGCTGAAAATCTAAATTAATTAAACTATACTAAACACTGGGCAGATTATGTTTATAGTTAAAACACTAAACAAATCCATCCTAAAAATCCTCAAGCTAAGCATGATGATAGTCCTAACTAATACCAAGCAGTAGCAAAAAGATTCATATAAAAATCTATTTTTAAACTCTAGTTATTCAGGTTTGAGTATTTTGAGCAAATTTGATTAAGTTCAAATTTTAGAGTTCAAAATTAAAATCTAAGACTACAGGGTGAAACTAAATGAAATATGTGAGCTAATGCAAAAAGAATTAACTAAAAACATTAAACGGTTTAAAAGATATAGCTAAAACAAAATCAGAACAACTTCTGTTAACTAAAACAAAACAGGAAATAGAAAATAAAACTAACGGACGGCTATGGCTACGTGGCAAATTCCTATTGGCTGCTAGCACAGGTGCACGAAAGTTTGCGGCGGTCGACCGAAGTCTAGAGAAAAACGGTTCGCCGTTTAATTAGATCTAATCTGGATCGTAGGATCCAGATGAGAGGGTTGAGAGGAGGTGGAGGCTCACTACGGTGGTCGGGTGGTGCTCCGGAGACGTTGACGGTGGCCGGTGGTCGAAGAGGTCGTCGGGGGTCGCTTCGGTGGTCGAGGGAGGCGTCAGTGGGGTCCAGGCGATGGCGGCTGGCGTCCGGCGTCGAGTGGTGGTGTTGGAGAGGCGTGCGGTCGAGTGGAGCGACGAGCACGCGCGGTGGAAGTTTCGGTCGGGTCAGAGCTCCGGCGAGCTCGAGCGGGCGTTCTCGTGAGGGGGAGAGAGGGGTTCAGAGGGGGGAATGGAGTGCGGAGGTGGCTGCTCTTATATAGGGCCGGCGAGGGGGCGAGAGAAGGAAGGAGGAGGGGGATCCGGTGGAGAATTTTCCGGCGACGCCGGCGCGCGCGCGAGGAAGATGATGACCGCGCTGATCCAGTGGTCGGTCGGGGCGGGGCCCGCTGTCAGAGAGAGGGAGAGTGCGGCAGTGGCGTCGGTGACCGAATAGAAGGAAGGTCGGAGCAGGCTTTAACTATGGATGGGCCGATCGGCCTTTAAAGCTTTAAAGATTTTCCTATTTTCAAATATCAGCGCAGTAAAAACCTTTTAATGCATTCAATATAGTTCCAAATATAGGAGTATTATATATCAGAATTAACAGAATAATAAATGCCATTTATTGAACATTTTTTTCCTGTTATTTGAATATTTGAAAAAATACTATTTTTAGAAATTACCTATTTGGTTTTAAAAGCTTTTGCAAATGTTTTTTCAAAATAACCCTTGGTTTTCATTGTTCAAATAAATCACCAAGAAGTCCCTGGTGTGGAGTGTCATGTTACTCCCCTCTTATTTTGAACTTCTACCAAGGTTTTCAAATAGGTGAAAGCAACATATTGAAAATAGGAAGGGACTTTCAGGAAGTCAGAAGAAGCATTTCAACTAATTCATACATTCAAGAAATGATGATGATGATGCATAGCTATATTTCATAACATTCCAAAATGGAATTTTGGGCTGTTACATTACCGACGGGTTTGCTTATCTCACCCGAACAACCGGCGTTTTACGCCAAAACTCAGTTGCTTATCAACTGTAGCTGTTGAAGGAGGCTTCTTGCCTTCGGGTATAGCTTACATCTCCCTTCAAACAGCCGGCTTTATGCCGTTTTAGGCTAATCATTAGCCGCAGTTGTCGATGGAGGCTTCTTGCCTTAGGGTCTAGTTAACATCTCCCATCGGCAGCCGGCGTCCACGCATAAAATATTCAAACGTTAACAGGAGGCTTCTTACCTTTAGGTATAGCTTACATTGCCTTGCAAAGATCCGGCTTTATGCCATTCCGGTTGACATGTCAGCCATGGATTATTCAAGAGGGCTTCCCACCTCCAGGTAACATGCTGGCTTATTGAGCTGGGTCAGAGCAAGGTTATGAGAAAAGGAGCAATGTTATGAAAGGTATACACACTACTAGGAAAAGGGCTATAGATGATATGGCCACTAATGGCGTACCAGACAAGTGGTGCGCCACTAATATATAGTAATGGCGCATCGCGAGTTGGTGCGCCATTAGTGTGGTAGACACTAATGGCGCACTAGACAGACGGTGCGCCATTAGTAACAATTTTTTTTTTTGCAAAAATTCTAATGGCGCACCTCCATCTGGTGCGCCATTAGTACTAATGGCGCATTCGTAGCCGGTGCGCCATTAGTAACAATATTTTTTGCAAAAATTCTAATGGCGCACCTCCATCTGGTGCGCCATTAGTAACCAGGGTTACTAATGGCGCATTCGTAGCTGGTGCGCCATTAGTAACAAATTTTTTTTGCAAACTTCTAATGGCGCACCTCTAGCTGGTGCGCCATTAGTAACCCTGGTTACTAATGGCGCATCTGTCTGTGGTGCGCCATTAGTAACCTGGGGCCAGCTAGATATTTTGGACAGCCACACCTACACACTCAGTTTCCCCACTTCATTCTCTCCACCTCCTCCTCCAAGCTTGTGTCGGCCGCCTCCTCCTCCTCACCTCATTTGCACCATAGATTCATCAAAATTAAGTGGTTAAATTACCTTTTTTGATAGGTAACTAAGGGGAAAGCTATCTTTATGTTGTAGATCTACTTTTTTTCTCCCTAGCTCGCTCCAACAACGTGCACATGCACTTTTTATGGCCTTGCTAGATCTATGTATGTTCGTGGTGTTGCATATGTTTGTGGTGTTGCATATATGTTTGTGTTTGTAGGTACCGGTA